>VDFB02183642.1:316075-388940 GCA_007258455.2 Sequoia sempervirens
GAGATAAGTGGGTGTAGGGTTTAGGGTTTAGGGAGAGAGGGAGGGTGATATAATTAAGGTATAAGGGTAGAAGGGAGAGAGATAGAATTATGGTATAGGGTACATAGACAAAGAGAGAAAATAAATCTATAAAAAAACTAACTTTCTCATAACGCGAGCGCATTTTGAAGACGTAGAGACATGGCCATTTTAGCAAGAAATAATGCACTCGTGTTATAACTCGACTGAATTTTTTCTTGCACTAAAAATGGTAAAAAAACACAATATACCTATGATGTCGGCCCACATTCTACATATTCTCCTAGTTCTGCACGTGCTCTGACAAAGTGTAACTTTTTGATGAGTGAGAGAAGTGTGCATGCATGATTTTTAGATTCCGCCACCTTTTTCATGATCTTTCCACCACCTTTGCATGAAATAGCAGAGTTTTCATGTTGAAAGGCATATACTATCAATTCAAGTTTGAATTCCAGTGATAACTGATATACAATTGAAGTTTGGAGGGGAACAAGCTTTTGAAAAAGACAAATTGTTGAGGAGTTTGAGGAAAGAAGAAGCAAAGTCTACATAATTGGGTAGAACTCCTCCATTTGAAACTCTAGTTTTTTAGGTAGATGAAGTCTTTACACATTTTCTTTCATTCTATTATGGCTTGCTTTCATTTTTGTTGTTTTGTATATTCCATGTTGATCATTGTTTGTTTGTCATGTTACAACCTTAGGTTGTCAATGGACATTTTAAATTACACAATTATGTACACTTTCCAATTACATTTTTAAATCACATGGGTATGTGCAGGATTATGATGGGCCAAAAAGTGGCAATATGATGGGTATTTGTAGGGTATGTGGCTGATGACTTTTTTTAATCCAAAATTGATGAAATGAAAAGGGTTTTTAAAGGAGATTCTCAGCTTTCCACCAATATAGATTATGTTTTACTTTGAATTTAATAAATAATTATTATTCATTTTCTATTGAAATTACGACTAAAGTCCTGATTGATAGGCTGACTGAAAAAAATCTATAGCTTTCAAATGATTCACATTTTTTGAATCTGTAACATGCATCACATTCTATGTTTTGTATACTATAGGATTAAAAAAGAAAAATGAATTTCATGAATTTTTGACCAAGTTAAGGTGGTTAGACATACGAAGTTTTTATATTTTTTTAAAATTTGTAATAAAAATTCATAATTAATTATTTACTTGGAAAAAATTACAAAAAATCCATCACATCCGGACATCAGTCTTCTACTTATGTCTAAAATATATTATAAAAAATATCATTTTATTGTGGTTAGGGTGGTCGATAGACACCACTTCTTTTTCCTAAAATTTAAGTACTACTGCATTGAAATTTCAAATTTTGACCAAATATTAAAAAAAAAAAAACCTAGTAGTTTAGAAACTACATTCAATTTGCTACAGATTCTATTCTTACATATTTTTGAAATAATATAGATATATTATTCAAATTTTTACATCAAGTTTCCTAACTTTGATTTTTCTGAATTTTTTGGCACTTAAGGGCATGTTTTTTCCATGATGATCCTGCACATACCCACATCTCTTTAAGGTATTTTGTTATTTAACAGTTGACTTACTTTTTGTATGCTTACAAAACTTTCATTGAGGTATTTTGTCAAATAGTTATACAAACCAGCTGATTGCCTTGTCTATGCTACCAAATTTTCCATACATGTCTCTAAAAAATTGGAATATACTCCTGATGCAGTAGGGAGAGGCTTGCAACACAAACAAAAAAATCCAATATGCAAACATAATTTTCAATTTACAATTTCATCAAGACCTCTTAATTTAGCAAATTCACATTGTTCCTTGTCGCATATCAAAGTCACTCAATCGGGTATAATTCCACTCACACAACCTTTCAACTCACAACACAACACACATCAGGGACCCATTATAGAGCCTTTCAACATATCCAACAATCACTAATTTTTTTTTGTACCAAACTGCACAAATAAGGTTTTCTATGCTTTTAAGGGCCCAAATTAGCCACTTTTACAAAGGGACCACCTTTAAAACTTGTCCAAATCTCCTGAAACCTTGGGGAAACACTTTATATTTGTCAAAACTTCAAATTTCAGCATTAGATTGCAGAGATTCAATCATTTACCACCCAAACCATAAAATCCTCGCCCTAGGCTTAGAAACCCTAGGTTTTATTGAAAGTAGCACTTGCCAAACACTCCAAAAATTGAGAACTATTCAAACAAGCCTAAAATACCCTAATTATGCTCAATCTAACATAAAATAACACTGCCCAACTCAGAAACTCAATTTCACTCACCAAAAACTCATTTTTCTGAAGGAAAACTCAACATTTCCTTATGGGGTTTGACACTCAATCCACTTCCAGACCTCCCTTGCTCTAGTTCAACATTCCTCCACAAAAAAATTATTGTTTCCAATCCATCCCACCAAGTTACAACATTACAGTAGGTGGGATGGAGTTAATACATGCTTGAGGTTTACAAACTTACAAGAAACCTTGTTTCAGCCGTTTAGAGAAATCTGAAGATAAATCACACAAAACTTAATGGAAAAGACTCAAAATGGATTGAAATGAGAGAAGACACAATATACTATGCTGTTCCACAAGAAAATGAATCAAAAAGATGTTGTACAACCTGTACCAACTGTTGCTATACTGGAAAATACATAAAAAATGGAGAAATTCTGAGTTTTATTGTTCAAATTCTTCTTTCCAATACAACAAAACATGGTCTTATAGACCTTATTAAGAAAAAATTCCTCCAAAACTATAATCTAAACCTTATGACCCTAAATGGATTAACAACTTTAAATGGTACTCCTGCACCAACTCCTCCCACATTGATAGCACCGATTTAAACTATTTTGGTTTTCATCTCTATTTCTAAATTACCTCATTAGTAAAACTACCTCATCACCTATGTTGTCTATTTATGAAGCCTTGAATGACATATATTTCATTTATTTTAATGGATACATTTTTGAGGAAATAATATTCATCTCATTACCATGCTACAGGTAAAATTATCCACCATGCCGAAGAAACAAACAAGGAAGAAATTAATAGATGAAGAGTATGAAACCTTCAAAGCAAAGGAGAGAGAATGGGTGGTGACATATCGTGAAAAGAAGAAATTGGATACGATTGACAAAAACAAGCCAATAGAAGAGGAACCTCAATCATAAAAAAAATTACATAAATTGGCAGCACAAAGGGAACGAATGTGAAAGGATGGTACTAGGATAGATGTAGATACTGTAGTTGGAGACACGCCCTCTACCGCAAGTGAATATGAAGGGACACCATTAAGCACAAGAGAATATGGAGGGACACCATCTACTGCAAGTGAATATAGTTGGACACCATCCACTGCATCTCAAGTTGATTGTACATCATCACTCGGATTTGACAAAGAAGGTATGCTATCATCCCCATGTGAACCTCAAGGTATGTCTTCTACTCCACCCTCGATCAAAGGTATGCAATCTAGCCCACCTCAATTAAATATTGATGAAATTGCTAATGTTGAGATGAATGCACCTAGAACACCACCTAGAATTTGGCATATAAATCCAAAGTATTTGATTAATATTGATGAAGATATTTTGCAGCACATGAAAGGCAAGATTCCAAAACACACTTCACTAGTACACAATAGTAATATATGACTAAATAAACTACTAAAAATTGTATATAAATAACTTTAGTCACATGACTATTAGTGGTTTATTTTTAGTCATTTATACCACCACTAAATTTATGACTAAACAATTTTAGTCATTAATTTGGTCATTGATTTAGTCATTTATTTAGTTATTTATTTAGTCATTAATTTTAGTCACGTGACTATTTAGTGGTTTATTTGTAGTCATTTATAACACCACTAAATTTATGACTAAACTATTTTAGTTATTGATTTAGTCGTTAATTTAGTAATTTATTTAGTCATTGATTGTTGTTACTGGTCATTTATTTAGTCATGGTAGTCATTTATTTAGTCATATATTTAGTCATTAATTTGGTTATATATTTAGTCATTAATTTAGTCATATATTTAGTAATTAATTTAGTTATTACTTTAGTCATTAATTTAGTCATATATTTAGTCATTAATTTAGTCATTTTTATTTACTGGTTTTCATTAATTGGTAGTAAATATAGTCATGAAATGAATAATTTATTAAGTACCATAAATTTTATAATGCAAAACTAACATAATATTAAACTTGAACTAAAACATAAAAGCAAATAAAAATATTACATATAAAACAAGCTACAACATGCTAGAATTAAAAGATTTATTCAACATCATGATAAATAAAGGTAATGTGCAATAAAAAATTTAATGCAAAAATAAATATATATATATATATATATATATATATATTTTGCATTAAATTTTTTATTGCACATTACCTTTATTTATCATGATGTTGAATAAGTCTTTTAATTCTAGCATGTTGTAGCAATATATATATATATATATATATATATATATATCAAGTTACAAGATGTCAAAGCCGTCTAAGATTTTCCAACTCTTTCAAATACACCATGATAATTAAGATCCCTGAACAACACATTCAAAATACTGCATAAACCAATGATCCAAGATGTCTAACATTAACTAGTACATGATAAGCATGTTCAACTATGTCATTTTCTACAAATATTTTAGTGGCCATCGTGTGAAGGTTCCCTCTTTCTCTTTTAGATAAACAACTCCATCTATTTTGTCTTCAAGTTGACTCCCTAACTTTATCCCCTTCTTTGAGTTTATCAATATATTTTTGAAAAAAAAGAAAAAAAATAACACAATATATTACATAGGTAATGATTACCCTTGTTTGCATAATAAAACAACCATTACTTACTTAAATAGTACTTGCATGTGTGTGTTAAAATAATTGCAAAATGATTTTTTTTAAAATAATTGCATTGATCAATCTAATTTACTAAAAAACCATTACAATGCTACTATTAGCTTCATGCTAATCAGATACAAAGGCCACAAATATAAACACTATATTACCATGCACGTAATATGAGAGAACTACTAACATAACCCCATGCATTCAAAAATTGAATTTAAAAAAAAGGTAAAAAATTGTAGAACAAGAGATAAAATCTATTTTTTTTTTGAAATTGAAAGGCATTTCCATAGCCTAGATATATATAGAGCAAATAAAATAAAGAGTTTAACTAATGAATTGTAAAAAATAGATTTATGTAGTTTATATTCATATCATTGATTACATTGCATTGCACACCTTTCAAACTCAAAGCATTACTTCACATTGCATAACTAATAACTAGATGTTGATAGATGACAAAATTTCAATTACAATAATATAGTTTTTACAAAGTCAACCTAAGTAGTTATGCAATTACTTCACATTGCATAACTAATAACTAGGAGTAGCTGCCAATTGCATTTGTTTGTCATGGAATTCTATGAGACCACATTTCTTTGAGGCATGTTTTCAAATAGTTCACTACCTTGTCTATGCTACCACATTTTGCATACATTTCTACTAAAGTATTTTGTCAAATAGTTCACTGCCTTGGAAAAAATCTATCAAAAGCATAATAGTAAGCATGAGACCATAATAGTATGAGGCTCCATAAATATTTCCCCGTCCCTAAATCAAAATTAGCATTATCGGCCTAACAATGCCTCATTGGCGGTACCCCCATTATAGCCTCATCGATGGCTCGATGAAAGCAACTCATAACCTAGTATTGGTGTAACAATACCCTATCGAGTTGACTCCTAATGCACTCTCCCCGATAGACCAATAGAGTCAACAAAAGTAAGCACATCACTATGACACATGAACATAGATGGAACAAATGTTTGCATTCCCCCGATGGCCCGATATAAGCATGGATTATTAAGTGCATAATGTATATCGATGGAGTTGGGGTGCATTGGGTGATGTTATGTGGCGTCCCACCTATAGACCTAAGGAAATTTGTTCATTGATGGAGAAGGTGGCTATCAATGGAATAAGAATCACAGTCTCACCAATACTACG
This sequence comes from Sequoia sempervirens, assembly GCA_007258455.2. Lineage (NCBI taxonomy): Eukaryota > Viridiplantae > Streptophyta > Pinopsida > Cupressales > Cupressaceae > Sequoia > Sequoia sempervirens. The sequence continues at coordinate 322,137 of VDFB02183642.1, forward strand.
ATAATGATTATTCTAACTGATGTGACATCTCAAGGCATTGTCGAGATATTTGAAATTAATGCTCTCCCCCGATGACAAGACTGAAATGGGCGGTGCATTTAGGGAGCTCTAAAATGGAGTACTTGCAGGTTTTAATTCTTGAAGTGAATGATAGATGTGTGTGGAGTTAGGTGGAGGTGATGATTGACGTATGCTAAGCATTTATGGAAAGGAATGCGAATGAAGTTATTAAATTATTTCATTTCATTATTTCATTATATTCTTGAGGCATTAATTACTCGATGCTCCTCTACTGTGGCGAACAATAGGTGTGAAAACAGGGTATAGGAGGTGGTGACTCTGTCACTGCAAAGGTGATGGAGGCTAGTTTCATGCTTAAAACAAAGAAACAAATCTCACACTTTCATGGAGAACCATCGGTAAAGAGACTGATGGGGTGTTTATTGTACATCGATGAACGATTAGTGCAGTCGGTGCAACTAATTCTGGGAAGAGGATTTGGCCAGTTCACGCACAGGTAAAAAACTAATTTGGATATTTATTCACTCATAATGGCTTGGGGCTTATATTTGGAAGAGCCGATTGAAGTTGTGAAAAAGGTCATGAAGACATTGGTGCATAAGGATTATCTGAACAACTTGGACTCATGATTGGAATGGACAATTTTGGGAGTTGGGATGGATATCGATGAGGGAATTGAAAGTGAAGAGGATGAAGAAACATTCAAATGCATACCCTTTGTGAAATGGCCGGAAGGAAAACGTAAAGCCAGATGGAGAGAGGGAGCAACACATGGGTGGGAGGCTCTGAAATTGATTGTGGAATTAATACAGGTTGAGGCAGTGGTAAAGAAGGAAAAAGCTAAAGCGAAGCGGCTGAAGTTGGAGTAGTTGGAGAAGTTGGAGTAGTGACCTCAGAGGAAGAGGAAGAATGAGACCTCTATGGAAACTATGGCAAGTAGCTCGTCTATAGCTCTACAGTTAACATAATCCTTTGCCATGAATTTGAGTTTTTTGGCTATCTGTAGTTAGTTTTTGGGGGTTTTACAAAACTGTGGGCAATGAAAAGGAGTTTTTGGTTTGCAAGGTAGTTAGTAGTTATTCGTAAAAGACGGTGAATGTAATTTTTAGTGAAAATTTTGATTTTGAAATAGTTGTTAAGGATTGGAAGTGAAGTCACTGTAGATAAATTATGAATTTTGAAAACAATGAATATATAAACTCTCCAGCCATACAACTATAATCTCAAAAAATATTGTAAATAAGGAAATTAATAGTTTGAATGCCAGTAATCTATGCCAATTGTCAAACATTAATATTATCCACTTGTCACCTAAACCTGATTTAATAAGTAATAAGCACTTACTGGTAATCATGCCTGCCCACCAAAGTGGCTCATATAGGTAAGAATAACCTCCCACTCTTGCAATAATTTTTTCATGGTCACTGTTAGTATGTAAAAATAAACTTGGAAAGAATAGAGTTGTAAAGATAGAATAGAATGAAGACTCTAAGCAAGTTATTTTCACATTGTAGCTTTCTAACAATCCAACATGACATTGAAGCTTAGTGTTTTATTTTTTTTCAACACAAAACAAGAGCTAAGCCATGGGATAGAACACTGAAATCAATTTGTTTTTCAAAATAAGTTAGTATACTCAAATGTGAAAGGAGATGAAAGCATAATCAAAGAAATGTGTTAAAAGGGCACCTCCATTTATGTGCAGTGCAGGTGGCAATTGTCTAAATTTTGAAGTTCAATATTGAAATTTTATTTAAAATTGAAATATAAATGTCCTTAGTTGATCAAAAGTAACTAGTAGATAAAGCTAACTAGTTCAAGGTATTCACTATCATGTTTACACACTCCCTAAGTATCTACTAAACTAATAAATCTTGCGTAGAATGTATATATTTCTAATTTGAAGATCATATTTACAGTCATGGATAGTTACATGAGGTATAGGTCAGGTCTCTAGTTGATATATAATTGGTGAAAATCTAAGGTCTTACGTTGTCCTACCTAATAATCTTTATTCCAATCTTTAAATGACATAAAATATTGAGGCTTATACTTTGTTCTCAAATTCTCAATCAAACCATCTTAACCATATCATACTAAAAGTCTATTGTTAGGACCAAAAAATGTAAGTTTTGAGAGTCCAACTCAATCTCAAGGCCAAAAGCATAACATCTAGCTTAAAACAGGTACAGACCAAAATCTTCGAATAGTATAGTGATATCTTTAACAAAAATCCAAGTACTTAAATCCTTCCATGGTTTTTTGTTGATGTAATTAAATTATCATAGATGATCTAAAAGGTCAAAGGGCCTTCATTTTTCTTGTAAGCTATAAGCCCTAAAAACAAGTTAGTCAATCATCAAGGTAAATACATGACTGGAACATGGGTGAGGTAACAATCATCAAGGTGATTACATGACTGGAACAAGTGTAAGGTAACAAAAGGCACAAGTGTGAGGTAACAGAAGGCATTATACCTTTGTCCTCATCACCCAAATCAAGATTCAAGGCAAGTGGAGGAATGTAGCCTACTCACTGCTTTTGCACAACAAACTTTAATATATACTTTCTTTATAAATTTTCTAAAAAAGAATGTCATATGACCACCAAAATAATTTCAACTATCACAGTGATATGATTTGTCATCAACACCATCTCATCACAATACCATAAACTATAATTTAATCCTGATTGAGGAAATACATACCCGGTACATCCTTTTCAATACAAGGAAGGTGAGCTCAGTCACTTGTTCAAGCCAACAAGTACTCCACAACCTCTCTCCTCCTAGCAAGTAACACCCCTCGAGTTCTCTCAATGGACCCTTCTTCCCATCAAGCTTCAATATGATGGAAAGTTTTTGATGCAAAGCAATTTGGATTTGAACAAATCATCACAAAACAAGCCAATTCAAACAACCAATTGATTCACAAAACTCTTCCAAATCACTCCTTTAAAAAACTCTTCAACTCATCTAGTAGGTCTATAGACCCAAATTTTTGAATTTATCTCACAATGAACCACTCAACAATCAATCAACAATTTTTAGATGGGAAAACTCTCATCTAACCTTTGTAACTAAAAACCCTCACTTTACACTAGCTTGGGGTAGGGTTTATTGAAAAATGACATTACCAACCTCTCATAGCTTTGCCACCACCTCCAAAACTCTTCATTATGCGTGCACATGCTTACAATATGAATTGGTCAATCATGACCTTATTAATGACTTCTAGACTCAAAACTTAAGCTAACCTAAGACCTCCATGAATCAACATTTCACAAATACCTTGGTGCTCCTGCACCAGTTTTTAAATGTTTAATTCAAGAAGAAATAGAGCTATTTAGATATACAAGTCAAAATCAAATACATTTTTACATTTATGTATTGGTATTGCAAACTCTTTTATGAAGGCTCAGACTAGTGTTTTCCTGATTGGTGCCTCTAGATTCCAGGTTATAATCTTACAAGACTTAAATAGTGTACATACCAACCTCCACTTTACTGTCACAATGACCTTTGTTACTATTTTCCCCCTCAATCCATCATAGTACCATTTCTAGGAGTCACCCAGATGTCTCTAGTAGATGATAAGGTGTAATCAGCAAGAAGGGTGTATACCTCTGTCCCAACCACAGAGGTTTTATGTGGTTAGGTAAAACCCCACCTTGAAACCCCAAACCATATAAACTCAGTGCTCCATGGGGACCCGTCCCCTACCTTGGTACCCTCGTCCCCATCCCAATTTTTTTTTGGGGACTTGGGGACCTAGAAACTTCCCCCTGCCTTTGGATCTGACAGTGACACAAACTTGACCTCCAATTTTATACAAACCTACCAGTTGCATCTGCTAATTATGGAAAGCCATATAGTTTCTATGTTTTTGTCATTTTATAGTTGAAACTTGAATCCTTAGGGCATTTTGTTATAATTCTTATTTAATATGTATGCACATTGACAACAAAAGAATTTGAATTTTGTTACTTTTTTTGTCAATTCTTATGTGAAATCTCAATTCAAGTCTAATGTTATGTATTAATCTTCTACAATGCCTATGATGAATGCTTTATCAATGTTCTGATATGAATATTTGAAATTTCTCTATATTTTTAAAAATTACCCTATTTTTTATAGCCATCCCCTACCATCCCCTAAAAAATGACCCAAAAGTACCCTCGTACCAAAAACATTTCCCACTATCCCCTATCGTCCCCGTCCCCGAAACTTGGGGGAGCATAGTATAAACTCGATTTTACGAAAAAAGACATTCAGGCATACATGAAAATCTAACTCTACAACATTGAAAACACCAAATAATAACAACTATAGGAAAAACTATCATAAGTAGACAATATATGCAAGATGTGGAATCACAGACAAAACACTTGAATTGTTTGACAAAATTCCTCAAAGAGATGTCATCTCATGGAATGAAATGATTGATTGCAAAATGTGCACAAAATGGATTTTGCAAGGAACCTCTCAAAATCTTGGAATTAATGAAGCACTTTGGAACACATCCTAACATTGTAAGCTTTGCGTGGGTTCTAGGTGCATGCAGTCATGTAGGTTTAGTGGATGAGGGCTGCACATACTTCACACGTCAGCAACCCTTATTGCATTACAATTTACATATATAGTTGATCATTAGGTATGCATGGTTGATCAACCATTCATATTTTTAGTTGGATCCTAAAAATTCTGCAACTTATGTTCTCTAAAACATTTGTATGAGGTTCAAATAATAAAGAGATTGATGAAAGAGGAATTAAAAAGATACCCAGATGTTATAGTTGGATATGCTCTGGTAGACAATATATGCAAGATGTGGAATCATAGACAAAACACCTGAATTGTTTGAAAGAATGCCTCAAAGAGATGTCATCAAATGGAATGAAATGATTGATTGCAGAATGTGCAAAAAATGGATTTTGCAAGGAACCTCTCAAAATATTTGCCCAAATTTGAAGATCTCTAATGTTTAAGGCACGTTTTTCCCAAAATAGCTTGGAACATTTTCTGCCCATGCCCTATTGTTCTTTATCACCATTTTGCTTCAATTTCTTGGCTCTAAACCAAATCATGATGATCAAAAATGCAATCCCAATCTTCTAAGTACACTTGTCTTCATGTTGGGCTATTTTAAATAAGATTTGATTGAGTTTGAAACACCCATCAGCTTTATTTGGTTCCAAACAAAATTTTCCATATCATCTGAAACAAAACCCCTGAACTCCATCTGCTTCATTTTGACAAAAACGGCTAGAAGCCTTCACACACCAAGGATTCTATCGGTCTGATGTGTCTTCTAGTTCCAGCGATGCATTGACAGTTTTGTTTTTTCATTGGTCTGAGGATCTTTTATTAGAAGGACGAGGTCTCCTATTCCTGCAATGGTCTGACGGGGATGTTGTTGGTGGAATGGTTTTGTTTTTTCATCGATGTGAGGATCTTCTATTGGTAGGAATGGTCTCTTATTCCCGCGATGGTCCGATGGGGATGTCGTCGGTGGAATGGTTCTATTTTTTCATCGGCATGAGGATCTTCTATTGGCGGGACAAGGTATCCTATTCCCATGATGGTCTAATGGGGATGTTGTATGACATCCCCATCAGACCATCGCGAGAACAAGAGACCTTGTCCCGTCGATAGAAGATCCTCACGTCAATGAAAAAATAGAACCATCGACACATTGTTGGAACTAGAAGACACGTCTGACCGATAGACCGATAAGGTGGGTCAGTCAGTTCCATTTTCTGTAATGTGGTAAGAGTCATATAGGTAAACGCTATGTCAGGATGGGGAACTCTTCTTGGAAGTTCTAAATGATTTGCCTCTTTTTTATAAGATTGTGTTGGCAGTGCCACCCGAATCATAGTTGTTTGGTGGGATTCCAAACCTAGACAATGAGGTGAAGTTGTGGAAATCTCATATAGAGAAGCTACAAGCTACCATGCTGATTTTGCTGAGAAAATTTATATCAAAGTCTTGCATAGCGTGGCTTAAGAAATGTGTAGATGACATTCTCTCTACAGATAGGCTTGGGGGAAAGTATTTGCTTGATCTTTTGAAAAGTGGCAAGGAACTTGCAGAGAATGAGACATTGATCAGAAAAACATTGGACAGTTTGGATGCATTTGAAGGGAGCTTGGAGTGGCTAAAAATGGTTTTTGGTTCAAATGTTGAATTTCCATGCCAATGCGTGTGTGAGATTGTTTTGAAGCACTCAAAGAGTCTATGGGATGAACTTTTTGAAAGCCTATTTGTTAGTAGGATGAAACAAATAATAGCTAATGGATTTGCAGATCTATGTGAGAGAGTTAAGGTTGGTAAATGCCTTGAAGCCATAGTTACATCTTTAGCAAGTTACAAAGATGTTGAAACCCATTTGCACAAATTAATGATTATTTTGGAACTGAGGTTAGTCAAATAAAAGATACCATAGATGAGTGGTCCAAAAATATTTTGGAAGAAATCCTAGAAGTTTTCTTCATGCACATAAATCTCCTTCAAGGATAAATGATTTAGCACCTTATTTGCAAGAGCAATGCTTCCATTTTATCTCAACATTGATTGTTGAGATTGAAGAACATCTTGCACATCTTTTAGAAGTTCTCTATCAAGAAATGAAAAATGAGCAGATGCCAGAAAAAATGAACAAGGAGACACTAGAACCGACAATTATAGTGGAAAGGGCACTTTTCTTAGGAAGGCTTTTAGTTGCTCTCAATTTTCACTCAACTTCCCTTCCACTAGTTCTTGGCTCGTCTCAACTTTGGTTTTTCAAGAATAAAGCTTCAGTTTAAGGGAAAGGATCTTCGACTTTCAAATATTCTAGTATTGATTTTGATTACCCTCTCCTAGATAGTTCTGGAAGACAAATACTAATGAGAGGGGTTGGTTTCAAGCCTGAATCATAGGATAAAAATAATAGCACCAAATTGAATAAATTGAGAAGAACTATGCACAATCTTTGTATCAGAGCTCATAGCATGTGGATATTGTGGATAATTGAAGAGATTTTAGGCATTCTCACAAGAGAGGATGATTCTTTATCTATGAAACTCGTTTGAAGGCCTGTATTCTCATTTGCATTGCATATTTTGTTTTTTGTGGCTTATGGAGTTGGTTTCATTTCCATGATTCATCTAATCACTAATCTCTTCTTGCAGTTTTGAGATTTCTTCTAGTTCTAATTTAAGTCATCATGGTTTATATCTGGATATATTAATAACTGAATGAGAATAAAGCATCTAGAGTAAAGAGCTACATTTGATTCTTTCAATCACTTAAAACTCTTTATTTCCCAATAAATGGAAAAGACTAACATGTTCCCTTTCAACCCTTCTAGTCCATATTAATCATGGAGATGTAATCTATAAGTATGCAAAAAAGTATCAAAGGGGAGCCAAAAATTTAGAGATTTTCATATGGCCTATGCATCAACTCTTGCTGTTGGCATCATTTGGGAACTCTTATTTTTGGGAATTCAGTAAGAGTTCTCAAACAAAGTAGGATGACATCTATTGTACAACTGAACATTTAAATGGAATTTGAAGCATGATTTTATTTAATTTTTAATTTGCTTCCTTAAGGAAGCCTCATAAAATTCCCTTTTTTGATTGTATATCAAACTTCCTACTGCTTCTTTTCTTTAACTACTACAAGTCACAATTTTAATGTTGTATGCTTGCTTTGTCTCTTACAGTTTTTTGTTCCATGATTTCAAGGCTTACCATTTATTAGTTTGTGATTTGTAGGGTTGGGAAGAAATTGAATTGAAACAAGAGGATGAGGGTGGAGGTCAACTAGAGTTAAGGTTGGTAAATTCCTTGAAGCCATAGTTACATCTGTGGCAAGTGAAAAAGACATTGAAACCCATTTGCACAAATTAACTACTAGTGAGGGATGGCTTGTCAAGAGAGGGGACCTAAAAAGTGTCAATTTACCTGGGTTGAGTTTTAGATTTATGATGACAAATGATGAAGACTAGTTTGGTCACCTTAATGCTTATTTTGGAATTGAGGTTAGTCAAATAAAAGATACCATAGATGAGGGGTCCAAGAATATTCTAGAAGACCTCCTAAGTTTTCTTCATGCACATAAATCTCCTTCAAGGATAAATGATTTAGCACCTTATTTGTAAGACCAATGCTTCCATTTTATATCAACATTGATTGTTGAGATTGAAGAACATCTTGCACATCTTTCAGAAGCTCTTTATCAAGAAATGAAAAATGAAGAGATGCCTGAAAAAATGAACAAGGAGACACTAGAACCGACAATTATAGCGGAAAGGGCACTTTTCTTAGGAAGTCTTTTAGCTGCTCTCAATTTTCATTCAACTTCCCTTCCACTAGTTCTTGGCTTGTCTCAGCTTTGGTTTGTCAAGAACAAAGCTTTAGTTTGAGGGAAAGGTTCTTCAACTTTCAGATACTCCAGTACTGATTTTGATTATCCTCTTCTAGACAATTCTGGAAGACAAATACTAATGAGAGGGCTTGGTTTGAAGCCTAAATCACAAGATAAAAATAATAGCACCAAATTGAATAAAATGAGAAGAACTATGCACAATCTTTGTATCAAAGCTCATAGCATGTGGATATTGTGGATAACTGAAGAGATTTTAGGCTGAAGAGCTTTTAGGCATTCTCACAAGAGATCTAAGGGAGGATGATTCTTTATCCATGACAAATCCTTTAAAGGCCTGTATTCTCATTTACATTGCATATTTTATTTGTTGTGGCTTATGGAGTCTGTTACATTTCCATGACTCATCTAATCATTGATCTCTTCTTGTAGTTTTCATGAGATTTCTTCTAGTTCTGATTTAAGTCATCATGGTTTATATCTAGATATATTAATGTAAGAGCTGAGATATAGCTCTGATACCATGTTAGTGTAGGTTTTTTAATATTTTTCCTACACATTATTAAGCATACCTTAGGTTATAAGAGATGTGGTTTATGTGAGGACACATGGCATAATCCATCGGTTACATGTGTTGCTCCCACTCACACCTAGGTGGTTGAGTTTCACACCCTCTTTTGGCCTTATATGCCACATCACAAAACCACTTATTTGTCTCTTTCTAAGTAGGTTATGCCACCTATTTGGCATTTTCCAAGTAGGCATAACTCCCACCTAATTTGGTTATTTGGGAGTTATTACCCCTCTTGGAATTATTTGCCCATATTGTGCTATATAATCAGCACTCACCTCTCCCTCCTATCTATTCAAGATGAGTTCATATTAACTCAATCAATTCAAAGGAGAGTTGAGGCATATTGTATCATTTAGTGTGTGATAATAACATCATTTTGTTATTGCACTATATTCCTGCATTTTATCTCTTGCTGCTCTCATGTGGAAGGTTTATCTTGGTTTTGCAGGTGATCCTGGGTGCTCGAGTTCATCAACAACTCTTACATGGTATCAGAGCTCTTACATGTCAGATCTGCAAGCCCCTTCTCAAATTTGAGAGATTTGTGAGTGTTTAATCAATATTGCAGGTTGCAACATGCCTTTGCTTGTCTTAAGTAGGTGATTCTACCTTTTCATGCTGTTTTTTGGTTGTTGGGGTCGTTTTATGTTGCTAAAGACATTTTTTTTACACTACATCCATATTTTCTGTATATTTTAAAGAAAATCCGCCATCTGGGTTTTGTTCGTAGCAGAAAAAAACCATCTGGGTCATTGCTAGTTTCTGCATACAATTTACATATTTTTCCGAATGTAAATCAGAACATTTCTGCAGACCCCCTCTCCAATTGCATTTTTGATTTTGTAGTCAATCTTTGGAGGGCCATAATTCAGTCATACAAGCTCTTTTTTCAGAGAATTTTTTTTTGATTTGGGGTAGAATTTCACAGGATTTGCAGTGGTGTGATCCATTTTTTCTCAAGTGATCCGGATTTTCCAAAAAATCAGTTTTATCAGCAGATCTTGAAGGACAGTTCTCATTTTTTTAACTTCAAATTGATGTAACTTTCACATACGACCTCGTATTGAGGTGATTCTTTTTTTGAAAGTGAATATTTTTTTGAGCACTACACATTGGTGCTATTTTGAGGTTCTAATTCTGAGATTTGATTATACTTTCAGTATTTGGGTCTATTTTAGACATTTGTAAAACTCTGGAAAACAACTCCAGCATTGTAAACGCACTAATTTATAAAGTGAAAAATTATTTTTTGTTGGGGGGGATTCTTGATTGAGTGAAAAAGGGGGGGTCTCTCTTTGTGTGTGTGTGTTTTTTGATCTGTTCACTTGTGCTTTTCTTTTCCTTCACACATGGATCATTCTAAGGTTCCTTTGCTAACACCTTATAATTATGCAACATGGCATCAACATGCATGGAATGCCTTAATGCAACTTGGGTATACTCCATATGTTGAAAACAAGGTAGCTGAACCTGAAGATGATAAGGAAAAGATAAAATGGATGCTTGAACATACAAAAGCTCTTGGATGTCTTCGTAGCTTTGTTTCCCTTGATCTTATGTTTCAGATTGAATCTTGTACAAATTCACATGGTGCTTGGAAAAAGTTAAAATCTTTGTATGGTACAACAGATGAAGTCAAAGGCTATCAAATTGAAAATGAATTGATGAGCCTTGATCCAAAGAACTTTGGCAACATCCAGGATTATATTACTAAGGTCAATGATCTGAGAGCACAATGTAAAGTGTGTGGTATTGATAAAAAGGACATCCAGTTAATCTATAATACACTGAATAAACTTGGTCCTAAATTTGCAGCTTTTGTTTCTAGCTTTCATACTCATAGACTGACTATGGGATCTGCATACACTATGCCTTCATTTGCATCTTTTTCTAAGATGTTAATGCATGAACAACAAAAGATTCTTTCTATGGGTCTCATAAAGCCATTACAAAATCAAGCCTTGTTGGCTAGTCAGCCTAAGGGACAGAAAGAGTTAGGACAATCTGACAAGAAACAAAAGAAATCTAAGAAAAATCCACACACAGATCAAGCACAACACAAATCCTCTACAAGGGAGGACTCATCTAAGAAGGAGAAGTCTACTTGTTCATATTGCAAGAGGATTGGACATGAAGAACATTCTTGTTATAAGAAGGATATTGATGAAATGAAACATCTTCTTAAGAAGAACAACATTGATCTACCTTCTAGAATGTCTGAGTCTACTTCTTCTTCTTCACATTCCAAACAGTTAGGATCTAGTAAGGATAAAGGCCATGCAGAATTTGCTTCCGAGTCTAAGAAAAATAAAGGTAAAGCTCTTTGTGCTTCTACAAGTCATGAATCAGGGAAATGGCTCCTAGATTATGGAGCTTCTCATCATATGGCTTCTTCATAGTCTATTTTCTCTTCTTTTGAACCTTGTGCTATGCCACCTATTCTGATGGGCAACAACTCTTACATGAGTGTAATTGGGAAGGGTTCTGTTGATATTGGGGATGGCACCTTCAATGTTGTTTTGTGTGTACCTCACTTGACAAACAATCTTCTTTCCATCTATCAGATCACTCATGGTGGAGCAGGCAAGACTGTGGAATTCACACCTGATTCAGTTATCATCAGATATTTGGAGAGCACAAAGATAATTGCTACTGGGATAGTTGATAATGAATCTCGGTTGTATACCTTTTCAGAATTTGCACCTGATGACGGTTATGATTCTTTGGCTATTGATCACACTCCTTGTGTGACATTTGATTTTGAGGAGGATTTTGGCTATTTGAATATTGGTATTCTCACATCAGATCTAGTTATTGAGCCTTACATTCCTTCTCTAATGATTGTTGCTTCTGAAGATACTTGTGTTACTTTCATTCCTACTTGTGATTCAGTGCAACAGGATCGACATCGTCTTCCAGATATAGTTGCTTGGGATGACTACTTGATAGACATTGTAGGTTTGTTCATAGAGTCTCATATTTTAGACTTGGGAGACACTATTCATGACATCCATCTTCTCTTTGATGAAGTTGATTCTTCTTCAGTTGTTATGGAGGAACGTGTGGATCCTCTTGTTCATTCTCCACATGATCATTCATCACAGTTTGACATGAGTGTGGATTCTTTTGAGTAGCACTTGGAGGAGGCATCTTTATTTTCAGAGGAGGTAGTTGAGTCTTTGGATTTTGTTCTACACACATCCCTACTAGGTTTTGGATTGTCATCTTCATCAGTGTGGCCTGTAACACCCGAGTTGGTGGTGGCAACTTTCAGCATCGACGTGGAGACAAATGAGCAGTTTTCAGAGACTTCATACATTTTGAGCTTTCTTCCCTCATATTCATTTCAGGAATGGGAAGACATTCTTCATACACCTTTGGTTTTGTTTCTTCCTAAGGGGAGGAACATTGTTCGATGATCATGGACCATGTTCTACTATTACACCCTTAATATTATTGTACATCAGGTTATGAATAGTCGGATTGTGGCTATCTTAACTCTCTATTAAGTCATATTATCATTAGTATATTGTTATTTAGTTGTTTAGGTCGGCCTAAGTCTTATATAGGTGTGTCTAAGTCGGCCTAGGTGATATCCTTGGCATAAATAGGTATATATAGGAGGTTGTGAGTCTTATTTCATCATCAAGTTGTGAAGTGTGTTCTCATTAGAGATATTTGGAGGTTTTCCCCCTCGAAGTGGCTTGTTATTATCAGTTATTATCAAGTATTTGCAGCATATTTCAAATCATATTATTCTATTGTGCAAGTTATTTCATAACAAGTGGTATCAGAGCATGATCTTGGCACCATAGAGGAAAGGTTTTTCTCAAATTTGGAGGCGATTTTGGGAAGAGCATATCTTTCATATTTTGGTGATTTTTTTTTTAATTTTTAAAGGGTTTTTGAAGAACATATTGAAGAAGCTACAGTCCATATTTCAGAAGAATTGGAGCAAAATTAAGTGAATTATTGCAAAATTAGGGTTTCTACACTATTTCTTTGGAATCTACATATCTCGCACATCTTGTTGAATTGAAGTCTAATTTTTATTGGGTTTTTGAAGACATACTAAAGGAGATTACAGTAAAAATTTGAGAGAATTTAAATTTCATTTGTGTGATTTATTTCAACATTAGTGGTTTCCATCATGACGGGGCCTGCAAGAAGGGTAAAAGAATGCTGTCACTCCGGGAAGACTCCGATAAGGATGGTGAAAAATCGAGGATATTACTCATAATGAAGAAATAAATAAGGTCAAGGAAGAAATTTCCTCAATTAAGATGGATATGTGTGACCTAAGAGGATATAGAGAGAGATATGTCAGACATGCGAAACATGTTAAGCACCTACATAGCTGAATCAAGAAAGGAGTTCTCAAGCGACCAAGGTGAGAATTCTAGGTCAGCTACTACTAACACAAGCTTTAGTACTCCTATGGGATCTAGGAATTTATTTCCAAAGGTGGATATGCGCAAGTTTGATGGTAAGGATCCTCTAACATGGATAAACCAAATGGAGAATTTTTTTGAAGTACACCAAATCCCAAATGGACAAAAGGTCACGATGGCTTCCTTATATTTAGAACCAGATCAATTCATTTGGTATCGTTGTTGCCTCCTTCAGCGAGGTAAAGGGCTCACCATCTCATGGTCCAATTTTCGGAGGAACTCAGCAGCTTTAATATAACAGCCAGCGATCTGAGACAACTTCTTGACCCATTAGCTAAACTTCAACAAAGCGAGGATCGGTTAAGGATTATATTCGTAATTCCAAATCTATCATAGGGTGGATTCAATTACGGAGGAAAACCTAAATGACTTATTCTTGGGTGATTCAAGGATCACATTCAACATAAGGGTAGCCATGTTTAGCCTAGTTCCATAAATGAGTCTTTTTATCTTATGCAGCGGTGAAGATATTTGATTCCTAGAAGCAAGGGGCTAATGTGACAAGAGAGAAAGGATTCAACACAACCTACTAAGTTGACTCACAAAATTAAGGAGAAAAACAAAGGCTTGTGTTTCAATTGGCAATGTAATCTGGGTGAGGACATAAATGTAGTGAAAAGTTGACTGTATTAGAAGGTCCCAATGAGAAGAAGACCCATACTAGAAGATGAAAGGGAGTAAAATGAAGAATCACATGATTCTCAACCAATCATTTCTTGTCATGCACTCTTAGGTTTTAGTGCTCCACAAACTCTCAAGGTGGTGGGGTTCCTAAAAAAGCAGAAGGTAACAGTGTTGATCGACTCAGGTGGTACTCATAATTTCATCAACAAAAAGTTAGCTACTCGTCTAAATTGTTTCATATATCTAGCTCCAGAGTTTCAAGTTTTGATTGCAAATGGTGAATGCGATTAGTTGTTCGAGAGTGTCATAGCATTAAATTATCCATGAGGAAGTTATCAACTTGATACCCCAATGCAGCCACAGCATCATCCATGGGTGTGATGTTAGAATTATTGAAGTGAAAGCACAAAACCACAAGCTACAGGATCAAACAGCAAACAAAACACACCTTCCACATGAAATGCAGCAAAAATGTATGCAATTACTTTCAACAGAAAAAGCTACGAGAAGAGAAAAAATTTCAAGAAGATATGAAAGCTACAAATATTCTCCCATTAATAATTATAGTGAGATCAATCCTTATAAAAGGAGATCAAGAAACCCTAAAGAAAAGCCTAAAGGGAAACCCTAGTGTGCACAATTAATAATTAATAAATAATTAATTGTTAATGTGTACTAAGTTCAACAAGTATTAAAGTGATAAGTGAAGCAATTAATTAACCAATATAATTAAATTAATTAAGTAAAACAACTTATTATTCTAACACCCCCCCTTAAGATGAACTTAAGAAGTAGCTAAAAACACTAAGAAAAAGATGCATGAAATCAAAGATGGGTCCCAACAAACAAGGCCAAGTAAGGTACCCATGTACAAACGAAAGATCTCTATAAAGCGGAGAAATAGAGAAAACCTCATGGGAAAAACTCTACCCCAAAAGGAGATCAAAGGTGATTGAAGGACTGAAAAGTCTCCAAATCAAGGAAATGTCCTGAAAAAGAAGAACATGTAGAACATCACGGAAGCAGAAGAGTACATAGAAATCTGTCAAAAAGATGGCTTTTCTGATTATAAAGAACCTCCTCTGAAGATATATGATGATCAGGATCAAGAAGACAACAATATACATGAGTGCCTCCAACGACACTACTCGAATCAGATGGCAAACAAAGGAAAACACCTAGAACGAAGATATAGATGGCACAAGTACCAATAGTCTGAAGAACACTGATCATGAAAAAGTGGAAGGTCGCCTCCAAAAAATAGGAATGTAAGAGTGTCCATATGGTAAGTGATCCATCTCACCAAAATGCATGGGTAACCAGCTGCTACATCTGCCTAGTACATAGGAACAAATACTATATACATAGCTCACTCCATCGAAACCAAGGAAGCATTAACACCAACAGTAGAAACCCCCCCCATAATGCTGAAAAGGGAGAGGTGTGACAAGTACACTAAAACTGAAAGCCAAAAAATAGTGCATGAAGAGGAACCAAGAGCATCTGAAGGTGCAAACATGAAAGTACAAGTTGATAGAAAGGATGTGAAACCAAAAGTCACATACGCATGAAAAAGGTATGAAGGCAAACAAAGGAAAACATCAACCCCCATGGAACTTTATATCATAGTGCAAGTAAAATAAGGCACAAAGTGATGTGCAAGAAGCCCAATACTACACATACAATGCTGAGGCACTTTATCTCAGTGCGTTTACAAAAGAGAAATACATGCAAAGTGAGCCCATAATGTCTACAATGTCCAAATAGGACAACATGCTGAAAAACAAGGATTTCTGGAAAATACCAGAAATTAAATTTGGAAACCACCTACACCACTGCGGAGAGCTCAGAAATAGCTTTCTGATGATATATTGTTTGTCCATTTTTGACATCATATGCAAAAGTTATGCCGAAAATACTGAAGACAACACTGGAAAAGAAGATCTGACTTTAACTAGAAATAACAGGAACCTGAGAAAAAATATCCAAAAAATACCTGCACCACTGGAAATTACTTTGAGTCCTCTTTTTGATGATATTTTGTTTGCTCGATTTCGACACCGTGGGCGAAAGTTATGACCTCCAGAAGAAAACAACTCCAAATTGACAAAAAACACAGTCACGACATTAAATTTGACGCCCAAACAGCCATCGCAACAGAAACTGAGCTTAAAATTGACGGTCAAACGCCCGTCACTGCGTTTGCACAATTCAGCCTTATTACAGAAAAATTGTTTTTTTTAATTAAAAAAACAATAAAAAAATTTACAGTATAATTTTTTTTTTGATAAAAAAAATTAAAAAAAAAAAAATGTGGAGTGGGCATGTGTTTACCCCACAACCTCGGTGAGAGCCTGCCTTGATCTTCTATGATGCGACTACGCGAGGCCATGATGCGACCTCACAGTCTGCTGAGGTACCTGGGCGGCCTTTAAGGCACACAAAACTTAAAAGTTTTGTTTCAAATTAAAAAAAAAAAAATCCACTTGACTTTTTAAAAAAGCTTTTAATATATAATTTTAATGAATTTTTCAAAAATCACACGGAGAAAATTATATTTTTTGACGATTTTTTTTGTAATACCTCGATCCGCGTGCAGACGGCAAACAGGGCCGTACGGGCAAAAAAATTTTGCTTCAGAAATCAACTGCTCAGATTTTGACAATTTCACAGTCGATCTTAGGGTTTTTGGCCACTGCAGACGCAATGGCAAGGTCCGTTTGGGCTGAAATGCTCTGAAAAATTGAACACCCCCTGGATCTGGCAAAAAATCCCTTTCTTCAAACCCTCACAGATATGACAAACGGAAGCCAAATTTGACGAAACAAAGGTCGATTTGGACTATTCCGACAGCTCTGGATTCAATGGAGAGGTCTGATTCACGCCAAAATGCTTCTAAAAACTTCCTCCTCCAAAATTTGCAAAGAAAGCAAAGGGGATTCAGATCTAAAGCTTGCAACCTTTGTTGAAGAAGAAAACCTCATAAATTGAGAAGGGGTTTGCTGAATCCACGCTCTGATACCATGTTGGAATTGTGAAACAAGCACAAAACCACAAGCTATAGGATCAAACAACAAACAAAACACCTTCCATGCAAGAGATCTGCAAACAAATGTATGCAATTAACTTCAATAAGAAAAAGCTACAGAAGAGAGAAAAACTTTCAAGAAGATATGAAAGCTACAGATATTCTCCCATTCGATAATTACAATGAGATCAATCCTTATGAAAGGAGATCAACAAACCCTAAAAGGGAAACCCTAGTGTGCATAATAATTAATAAATAATTAGTTATTAATGTGCCCCTAAGTTTAACAAAGTAACTAAAAGTGATAAATGACTTTAATTAATTAGCAATATGATTCAAATTAATTAAGTAAAACAACATAATACTCTAACATGCAACAAATATTGTTTTGGGAGAACAATGGCTTACTACATTAGGAACAATTGAGATGAACTTCCAAGAACTATTCATGAGATTTCAATCGGAAGGAAGGTTAGTAGAGCTAAGGGGGTTGAAGGCAAAATCTCCACAAATGGTAAGCTCTCATCAAATGCAAAAGTTGCTTAAGAAAGGAGTGGATGGATTTGTGGCCCAACTATGTTCATTAGAAGTCTCTCAATCTATTACTCCTACTCATCTAGATTTGCAAGCTATAATTGATCGTCACTTAGTTGTTCTTGGAGATATGCCTAAAGGACTTCCTCCTAAGAGGGATCATGATCATGCCATACAGTTAGTCCCAGGGAGTCAACCATCGAACATTAGGCCTTATAGGTATCCACACATACAAAAGAGAGAGAAAAAAATGTTGAAGAGATGCTAGAGGCAGGAATCATTAGGCATAGCCAAAGTGCTTACTCCTCGCCGGTGGTGATGGTAAGTAAGAAGGATGATACTTGGCGCATGTGTCTAGATTATAGAGTGCTCAACATGTACACCATTAAAGATAAGTTTCCAATTCCAGTCATTGATGATTTGCTAGATGAATTAAATGGAGCTATGTTTTTTACCAAGTTAGATCTTAGATCTGGTTATCACCAAATTCGGATTAAGGAGGAGGATATTTGTAAGACAGCATTTCAGACTCATGAAGGTCATTATGAATTTTTGGTGATGCCATTTGGTCTTACCAATGCACCATCTACATTCCAAAGTTTGATGAATTCTATTTTTAAGAAGTTCTTGAGAAAGTTTGTGTTAGTATTCTTTGATGATATATTGATTTACAACAAGACTTGGGAAGAACATTTGCAACATGTGGATCAAACATTACAAATACTTGAAGATCATCAACTCTATACTAATCCATCCAAGTGTGCTTTTGGTCTTAAGGAGGTGCAGTATTTGGGACACATATTTTCACATGGAGTAAAGGTGGACCCTAACAAAATTAAAGGCTATCATGGATGGCCTATTCAAAAACCATTAAGAAACTAAGAGGATTCTTGGGATTGTGGTACTATAGAAAGGTTGTGAAAATTATGGTAGTATAGCAGCACCTCTCACCACTCTATTGAGAAAGTTCTTTTCATTGGAGCAGTCTGCCAATACAACATTTGAGAGATTGAATGAGGCTATGTGTACAACTCGATGCTTGCCCTCGGCTTCACCAAGGAATTCATTGTGGAATGTGATAGCCACGGAAATGGGATAGGAGCGATGCTTATGCAAGAAAGGTCGACCAATTGCTTTTCAGAGTCATCAATTAAAAGGTAAGAATCAACTAAAACCTATTTATGAGAAGGAAATGCTAGCAATACTCCATGCGGTGAAACAATGGCGGCCTTATCTATTGGGTAGACATTTCAAGGTTAAGACAGATCATGATAGCCTAAAATATTTTTTGGAACAACGACTATCTTTTGAAGAGCAACAAAAATGGGTCACTAAGATGTTAGGATATGACTTTGAGATTGTATATAAGAAAGGAAAAGAAAATATTGTCGCAGATGCACTGTCAAGGAAGGATGAGAAAGATGAAGCATTATTGTGTGCCCTTTCAATATTACAAGCAAATTGGGTGGAGGAAGCCAAAGCAGAGTGGCAAAATGATGTTGCGACAAGTAATCTCATCGAACAATTAAAAAATGATCCTAGTAGTTTAGATAAGTTTTGTTGGAAGGGAGATACTCTTTGGTATAGAGAGCGTTTGTATCTTTGCAAGAATTCCAACCTTAAAATCAAGATTCTCACAGAGTTGCATGAGTCTCCAGTGGGTGGTCATTCAGGATTTTTGAAGACATATCATCAAGTCAAGCAAGATTTCTTTTGGGAAGGGCTAAAGGGTGATGTTCAAAAATTTGTGGCTGAATGTTTGGTGTGTCAAAGGCATAAAGGGGAGACAATTAAGACACCGGGTCTCTTGCAACCCTTATTTATTCCTAGCCAGCATTGGGAAGAGGTATCCATGGACTTCATCACAGGGCTTCCCAAATCTAAAGGTCATAATGTCATCATGGTGGTGGTTGATTGGCTCACTAAATATGCACATTTCATTGCATTAGCACATCCTTTTAGAGCAAGTGCAGTGGCTAAAGATTTTTTGGAGAATATCCAAAAGCTACATGGTACACCTAAAGTTATTGTTAGTGATTGTGATCCTATCTTCACTAGTCACTTTTGGAAAGATTTATTCTCATGTTTGGGTACTCAATTGGCTCTTAGCTCTTCATACCACCCTCAATCGGATGACGAGGTTGATAATAAAGTGTTTGGAAGGATATCTCGTTGTTTCACTTGAGGAGAAACGGTCGATGCGTGGGTGGCTGCCCGGAATGGTGGTACAACACTTCTTTTCATAGCTCATCAAAAATGTCTCCATTTTTGGCACTTTATGGATATCATCCTCCTTCCATCACATCATCAATTAAGGTGTCCACAAGAGTTCAGGCAGTAGAAGACCACTTGCTTCATCAACAACAAGTACTTTCAGGACTCAAGGAGAATTTAGCCATGGCACAAAATCGAATGAAACAACAGGCAGACCAACATCGTAGTGAAAGAAGTTTTGAAGTTAGGGATTGGGTCTTCTTGCGATTGCAGCCTTATAAGCAAATCTCACTAAATCAGCAAAGAAAGAATAATAAGTTGTCTCCAAAGTATTATGGTCCATACCAAATCATGCAGAAGATCGGTAGTGTTGCCTACAAGCTTGAGTTGCCACCAAAACAAAGATACATCCAGTTTTTCATGTTTCCTATTTGAAGGTAATTGGGCATAATATTCCCACTCAAACAACACTTCAAACTAGATGAAGAAGGAAGATAATTTTGGAACAGTGCATTAAATCAAACACGCACCAAAAGAAGGTGAGGAATAGAACTATCTTGAGTATCTCATCCAATGGAAGAATTTACTAGTTGAAGATGCCACACATGGGGGAAGGCAGGGTTCATTCAAAGTTTCCAAACTTGATTAGCATTGAGGACAATGCTTCTTTGAAGAAGGGGCATGTTAAGCCCTTAATATTGTGTACATGGTTATGAATAGTCGACATGGCTCTTGTCTCTATTAAGTCATATTATCATTAGTATATTGTTATTTAGTTGTTTAGGTTGGCCTAAGTCTTATATGGGTGTGTCTAAGTTGGCCTAGGTGATATCCTTGGCATAAATAGGTATATATAGGAGGTTGTGAGTCTTATTTCATCATCAAGTTGTGAAGTGTGTTCTCATTAGAGATGTTTGGAGGTTTTCCCCCTCGAAGTGGCTTGTTATTCTCAGTTATTATCAAGTATTTGCAGCATATTTCATATCGTATTCTTCTATTGTGCCGTTGTTCCTGCTTATCCGATGATTTCAAGCTTCAGCCATTGACCACGATTGACTACTTTGGGAAGGCTCCATAGTCTTTCCTTAACTCTATTTTAGGAGGGACTTCTTCCTTGCATGGGATTCTTCTTGTGTTGGGAAACTTGTTTTCTTTTCTCTCTTTTGGGGAGGATTTTTGTCCCACTGGGTTTTCTCCTTTACTTCATTTGTGAGAAAGTATTTTGTACATGGGTACCTAACATGGCCTAGTAGCTGGGACCCATATTTGCATCTTTGTGTCTTCTCACCCACCTAAGATATGCTTAAGGGGGGTGTTAGTGTAGGTTTTTTAATATTTTTCCTACACATTATTAAGCATACCTTAGGTTATAGGAGATGTGGTTTATGTGAGGACACATGGCGTAATCCATTGGTTACATGTGTTGCTCCCACTCACACTTAGGTGGTTGAGTTTCACACCCTCTTTTGGCCTTATATGCCACCTCAAAAAACCACTCATTTGTCTCTTTTTGAGTAGGTTATGCCACCTATTTGGCATTTTCTAAGTAGGCATAACTCCCACCTAATTTGGTTATTTGGGAGTTATTACCCCTCTTGGAATTATTTGCCCATATTGTGCTATATAATCAACACTCACCTCTCCCTCCTATCTAGTCAAGATGAGTTCATATTAACTCAATCAATTCAAAGGAGAGTTGAGGCATATTGTATCATTTAGTGTGTGATAATAACATCATTTTGTTATTGCACTATATTCCTACATTTTATCTCTTGCTGCTCTCATTTGGAAGGTTTATCTTGGTTTTGCAGGTGATCCTGGGTGCTCGAGTTCATCAACAACTCTTACAATTAATAACCAAATGAGAATATAATATCTAGAGTAAAGAGCTACATTTGATTCTTTTAGTCACTTCAAACTCTTTATTTCCTAATAAATGGAAAAGACTAACATGTGCCCTTTCAACCCTTCTAGTCCATATTAATCATGGAGATGTAATATGTAAGTATGCAGAAAAGTATCAAAGGGGAGCCAAAAAGTTGGGGATTTTCATAGGGCCTATGAATCAACTCTTGTTGTTGGCATCATTTGGGAGCTCCTATTTTTGGGAATTTAATAAGAGTTCTCAAACAAAGTAGGATGACATCTACTATACAATTGAACTACTATTCCACTGCACTGTAAACGTTAAACCCCTACCATCCCTACACTCCTTTCATTATACTCTACATGGTTGATATAAGAAGAGCCACTTTTCACTTTATTATTGTTCATCCTTTTTTTTATGTGCTACTTTGTTTTTTACACTCAACTTCAAAAGTGATTTGCATGCCCCCTCAGAAAGTGGAAACTAATTTTAAGAGTTCAAATTCTGAAATTTGTATAGACAACTCAATCTACATGTTCCTTAATGTCATTTTTATAGATAAAAGTAAGTTCTCCTATGAACTATGCAATTTGATAGTGGTAACTTTGAAAAGAAAATATCACTTTTAACATCTCATAATGGAAAAGAAAAGAATAAACAGACCTCGATTCCAAGTTCTATATATAAATCCATAACTTCTGCAACACAAGATGGATCTTAATTAGCCTAAAAAAGAAGATAATCATTGTTAGTCAACAAGCTAGTAAAAATTATTAAAAGAATGGATCATATGGATCATATATATAAACTAAACACGTCTGATTTGAAAAATAAAATCAGCGGGAACATAGAAATGACTTACCCAAGGGAGTTACGCTGGGTATTGTTGGGTAAAAAAAATAGGAAGAGTTGCAATCAAAATCAAGTATTAACTACTTACCAAAACTGTAGTAAGTTTGACTCATTCTCCCATTGACTGAGTTCGACTCCTACTCTCAAGCGGGCTACGCTGAAAATAAGGTCTTCACGAAGGTTTTAGAGTATGTTTATTAAAATGAAAATTATTCTTATAAAAAAAAAATTGGTCCTTTTTTCTCTTAGATTATTTGGTTGCTTATTCTTATCTTTTGTTTTTTCTCTTCCTTTTGCTTATTTTTTTGTTTTTCAAGGTTTTTGGGTTTTAGTTTTCAGGTTCTCTTATGGTTTTTGTTAATTTTTATAATTTGGTGGTTTTTCGTCAATTTAGAAGAAACTTTAGTGTTCATATGATGACACCACAAAACAAAATATTTATTCACAGCTATTGTGTTTCTTGTATTTTATTATTAATTATGGCAGGCTACGATTGAAAATAAGGTCTTGACGAAGGTTTTAGAGTATATTTATTAAAATGAAAATTATGGCCAATATTTTAATAATGAACACACTTTTTGAGTTATTTATTTAGTCATTTTTATTTGTTTGATATTAGTCATTTATTTAGTCATTTAGTTGTGATTTTATCCGATGACCAAATTAGTCATTTATTTTCTAAATACTACTAGTGTTAGTCACATGACTAAAAGTTTTAGTCACGTAGTCATTTATTTGCCAAATTCTACTAGTGCTAGTAGAAGATATGCTAATAAGATTTGGAAAATATTCTTTATTAAATGAGACCTGGATGCTCAACTATTTGTTGAAATAGTCACGGGGTTTAAAGAGTATAGAACATCATAGAGACTCTTGGGTTGAGAACGCCAGATACTCAGAGTAGAAAACACTATTGTAGAAGAATCAATGGATGCTTATGAGTGTAGTGAACCTTAGCAACAAAGGATATGTAATGTCACTGACGTGTCATTTGCATGATTTGATGATCTATCCAAACAAGAGAGCTCATCCTGGTTAAAGACAAGTAGAAAAATGAGGTGTTAAATTTTTTATCAAATTCCTTCAAAAGGCGGAAAAGTTGAGGCATTGATTCGTGGCTTATGGGCATTCTTGGAAATGCCCACAAAAAATAAAATTTGTTGAGCGTTAGAACACTAATTCAAGAGTATTGGAAGAATAATGAGGCCATCTCTGAATCAAAGGGATGTCAGAAGAAGGAGAATCGGTAGTCAAAACCGTGAGCCACATCCAAAGCATTTTTTGGATATGACTCAAACCCAATTTTTTCATAAATTTCAAAATGCTTATCCTCAAATTATTATTTCTCAAATATTTTTTGGAAATGCTTAAACATTTTTGTTTAGATAAATCACCACTTTCTTGTGTAGACTACATATTAGATTTTTCTTAGTTATAACATTTGTATTCTATATGTTTTGGTTGCATACTAACAATGTTTTACAAGATTGTGGAATAGAAGCCCCACCAAAATCCTCAAGAGAGTTCTTACCAAAAAAATTTATGTGAAATAGAGGATGACCAAATATTCTATAGGATAACATGCTTGGATGGTTCATACGAGAGTGTTGCGATTGGCTTACAGCATTATGTAGCACTTGTCAAAATATGAGCAGGATGAAGTTGGGACATAAACTGGGCAGAGTTTGAGGAAGTGCGAATAGTGAAATCTGTTTAAAGATGGGTCTCAAGAAAAAAAGTGGTTGGTAATTTAGAAAGTTCTAATTGTGTTAGTTTGTGTCCATGTTTTCATGACGGCCTGGTGTATGACCATGCAGGAATACCCATAGAGCCTAGTTGGACACAATTCAAGCTATGAAGGACACCTTTCCGATTTGAAACTTATAATGCTCCAGTGGTTGGTTAGAAACTTACGCACTTTGCTAGCCACACCATTGAGGTGCAATCACGATATTACGACTCCACAGAGTTTCAATGTTGTACCAACATTCCATTCAATAAACTAATAATACAAAGGACCAAAAGGGAAGGTATTGAAGTGCTCCTTTTATATTAGTGATTACTCCTTTTGTTCTCACAGAGCTTGTGCAAGGATTTAACTAGATGTTCTCGGTGATTTGGCAAGGGGCATAGCATGTCGACATATAATGTGAAAACAGATAGCCCCGTAACACTGGACTGAGCACCGTATTTCTACAATTTGTGCGGATGTATCTCACTATAGGTGTTCAACTATGTGAAATTTTGTGAGGTTGGGCATGGAAGGGGCATGATGGTGTAGGGCATGTGTTAAAGGAGCCAGCACAAGAAGAGTTAAATGTGAGCCGGTGCAAGTTAGCGGATGGGTGTCAGGTGAGTGGTGTAGTGGCACGATGATTACGATAATGAAGTACATCACCCGGTTTGGCGGTTGGTGATGATACTAACATTGCACCATATAGGGTTGTTGTGCACTAGCAGGTTGGTGGGCCCTCTGTAGCTCGATACAAGTTCATGGAGTATTGATACACATAAGATGGCATGCTTTTGTTCTTCATGTACAATGGAAGCCTAGAATGATTGTGAGTCAGGGGAATGGGTTGACAAATGGTTGAAAAATGATCTTAGGCCACTTCACACGTATCACCCTCTGATGACATTGGAACTAACATAGATGGAATCATTAGTCAACTTTGACCACATATTAGATCTAGTTCAACCAAGTAATATATCTACTTGCTTAGTTTTTGAAACTCCATATATTGTTATCTTACTTTGTACTGTATTCGTAATGTTGACTAATTTCAAGTGATTTGCTACACATATAAATGCAGGGCATGTTTATGTAGTTAATGTAGATGAAGAAAATGAAGAGGGAATAAACTATTACTTGTGTCATTGTGCTAAGGCCAAAAAGAAACTGGAAGCCCTAGTTATAGATGGAGAAAACACCGAATACCGTACAGGCTCAGTTGTTGTTACTGGAACGTGGCTGAGAAGGTACCCACATAAGAGTGTTAAATAGTGGCTATTTCAGGACTTTGACATGCATCGTAAGATTCTTCATTACTCGAAACTTGTCGTAGAATTCAATGTTCATTTGACCAAATATGGGGCTAGAACTTTAAACAAGACCTTGTGGAAGGTTCGTGAGTTTGACCATGAGGAAATACCTGATACAATAAAGAGTAGAGCAAACCCAAATGGTTCTTTGGATTAATTTGTAAGTATATGCACAATGGTTCTTATTAATTTATACTTGTATGCATGTTAATTTTTTTGATGCCAATGCTATCATCTTATTTTACTTTATGTATCTATAAGTAACCTGATAAACATTGATTGGTGTCCCCTTGCAGAAAATGCAGATTTATGAGCCATCCAAGGGAATATCTTGTGGAAAAGCAATGCAACATCCTTATTTTGATGATCTTGACAAATCTCAATTATGTTTTTAAGCCATTACAAAAGTGTGTGTGAAGCTTGGTGAGGGAATTTCAAGTTATTCTTTTAAAGTTAACCTTATCATGAGCAACTATGATGTAGACATTATAAGAGCATCTCGAATTTCAATATATTTTATTCATGAGAGGTGTTGTGTGCAATAGGTATCTTGGAACTCCTAGTGAAGATGTATGACCAGGAGTGACTATGTTGAGAAACTACCATGCCTATCTGTAAGTGCCTTCCATCTATTTTCATTTCATTTCCATTTTGGATGTTGTTTCTTTTTCTTCTTTTACTTTGTGTATCTATAACTAAACTACTAATAATTAATTGGTCTCTCCTTGCAACTAAAATGATGATTTATGAGCCATCAAAGAGAATCTCATCCAAAAAAGTAATGGAACATCCTTATTTTGTTGATCTTGACAAATCTCATCCATATATTTAGTGAGTTCTCTTCAGTACTATGTTGCTCCCCTGATTTAACACCATTTGCTTATTGAGGGTCTTCTTAAATGTGGATTTGACCCATTCCACTTTATGTTTCCATTGTTTCTTGAGGAATGGGTCATGAAAAGTTTAATCTAATTGTACAGGGGATTTGGAAGGCTGAGAGGTCATTTAGGTTAGTTTTGAGTGATGCCCTAGTGCTGGGCAGAGCAAAATGCATGTGAAAATGGAGGTTTTATGAATGGTTTTAGTGAAATGTTGATGGATTTAGCTTGGTAATGACATAGAATGTCTATGCAAACCTAAATAGGTGTGTTGGAAACAATTTCAAAGTTTGGAAGGCTCAGTTTATGGTAGATCTAGTAAAACCTTAGTTTTATACATGAAAAGGGAGGGTTTGTTGGGACAACACCCTAGAAGCCTTGTGTTGGTGTAATGATAAGTGAATTTGATGTTTCAAGTCACAATTAGTGACTATCCAAGGGATTGTGTGATTACAAGAATTTTAAAAGGTACTTTGTTTGGAAAAGTGGGGTAATTCTAGTAGCCTTTTAGCAGGTTAGTTTATTGGTTCTCCATAATTGTACAAATAAACTTATGGGGATCTTTTGTGAATCTTGTAATAGGACTTTGGTAATTCTCTAGTGATGATTTTTTGGCCTTTGTACAACCTTAGCAGTAGGATAACTTCATTTGTTGAATATTGAAGGCCAGAAGCCTTTTGAGTGTGTTTTGAGAAATTGGGTGTTTTAGTGATCAAAGGTTGGGTTCATTGTTTGAGAATTGATTAGTTGATGTTGAAAAGAGTTCCTCCACCTTGAATTGCATCAATAAGCCCTCTAACATAATAAACCCCAAAACCCTCTTCTTTGACAAGTTAGGAAAGGGTTTATTGAAAACCCATACTCCAAACCTTCCCACAGCCAAAAAAATCCTAAAAAATCTTTAAAAAGGTTGCACAAGCTTAAAAGTTTAAGAGATATCATTTCCCCCAAAAATTTCTTCAAACCCTAGCACTAAACCACCATTTTCTACTCAAAAATGCACCATTTGACATCTAGGGCATCACCTAAAAACCATCTATTCACCTCTCTTGCACACAAAACTTTACACACATTTTAAAACCATAACTAAGCCTTTCCATTGAGTTATAGGAGCATACAGTGGGTGAAAGGCTTAATATGATATTTTAATGCACTAAAAACCCTTAAAACAGGGTATATAGATTGACCATCAGTAATTTGCTTCTAAAATGCACAAAATCATTTGAAATCCAAGAAAACCAACACTAAAATGGAGTTAAGTCTGCTTCTCACTGAATTCCATGAAAAAGAGAGCATAATCACCTTGTACGGAACCGTACAGTTTAAGGAAACATCAGATCCCAAAGTGCAAAAGGGTAGCATTCTTTGACGAGGTATTACTCAAAAACCATGGAACTTACAAAATATTTGTTTGAACCTATGAGATCATGTTGGTCCCCTCTACAATAACCTTTCTCAGTTTTTGTTATCTCTGAGTGTTTTTCCCGTGGTGTCTAGTTTTCACTTGATGGAAAAAGTGTCAAATGCATGCAGTGCAAAGTTGCAAAGTGGTGCAACTTTCGTTCTGCAACTTGTGTGAGCAAATGAACTATTCCAACGCATCCAAATAGGTATTTTAATGCTAGGAATGGTCATCTTTTGCACCCAAACACACGGAATCGCTTCGAGCTACATTCAACCTGATCAATCCCTTAACGGTCTAAAGTGCAAAATGCCTACAAACTTCAACATGATGTTACTCTGATATCGTGATGCTTAGAGACATCATTTGATCCTATGAGATCACATTGGGATCCTCTACAATAATCTCTCTTAGTTTTTGTTATTTCAGAGTGGTTTTCCTGTGGTGTCCATTTTTCACTTGATGGAAAAAGTGTCAAACGCAAGTAGTGCAAAGTTGAAAAGTGGTGCAACTTTCGTTTTGAAATTTGTGTGAGCAAATGAATTGTTTCAACATGTCTAAATAGGCATGTTTATGCTAGGAATGGTCCTCTTTCACACCCAAACATGCGAAATTGCTCTAAGCTACATTCAACTAGATCGATCCCTTAAGGGTCCAAAGTGCAAAATGACTACAAACTTCAAGATGTTGTTACTTGGATACCGTGACACAAAAAATTCTCATCTAATTTTATGGGATTGTGTTGGGTCCCTCTACAATAACCTCTCTCTGTTTTTTCTATTTTGGAGGCATTTTCTCGTGGTGGCAAATTTTCACTTGGGGAAAAAGTTGTAAAATGGAAGTAGTTGAAAGTTGCAAAGTGGTGCAACTTTCATTTTGCAACTCGTGTGACCAAACCGACTGTTCCAATGTGTCCAAATAGGTATTTTTAAGCTAGGAATGGTCCTCTTTCACACTCAAACATGTGGAATCACTCTGAGATACATTCAACTGAATCAATCCCTTAAGGGTTCAAAGTGCAAAATGGCCGCAAACTTCAACATGTTGTTACTCAGATACCGTGACACTTAGAGACTTCTAATATAATCCTATGAGATCATGTTGGGTCCCTCTACAATAACCTCTCTCTATTTTTATTATCTCAGAGTGGTTTTCCCATGGTGTTCAATTTTCACTTGATGAAAAAAGTGTTAAATGCAAGTAGTACAAAGTGGTGCAACTTTCGTCCTACAACTCATGTGACCAAACAGACTATTCCAACACATTCGAATAGGTATGTTTATGCTAGGCATGGTCCTCTTTCACACCCAAACACGCGGAATCGCTTTGAGCTACGTTGAATTGCATCGATCTCTTAAGGG
This sequence comes from Sequoia sempervirens, assembly GCA_007258455.2. Taxonomy (NCBI): domain Eukaryota; kingdom Viridiplantae; phylum Streptophyta; class Pinopsida; order Cupressales; family Cupressaceae; genus Sequoia; species Sequoia sempervirens. The sequence goes on from VDFB02183642.1 coordinate 351,356, forward strand.
TCTAAAGTGCAAAATGGTTGCAAACTTCAGCATATTACTCAGATACCATGATGCTTAGAAAATTCTTGTCTAATCCTATGGGATCATGTTGAGACCCTCTAAATTAACCTCTTGGTTTTTTTAAATCTCGGAGGCATTTTCCCGTGTTAACGAATTTTCACTTGGAGAAAAAGTTGTCAAATGCAAGTAGTTGAAAGTTACAAAGTGGTGCAACTTTCATTCTATAACTCGTGTGACCAAACAAACTATTCCAACGCATCTGAATAGGTATGTTTATGCTAGGAATGGTCCTATTTCGCACCCAAACACATAGAATCACTCTAAGCTATGTTCAACCAGATCGATCCCTTAAGGGTCCAAAGTGCAAAATGGTTGCAAAATTTAGCATATTGTTACTTGAATACCTTGATGCTTCAAAAATTCTCATCTAATCCTATGAGATCATGTTGGTCCCATCCACAATAGCCTCTCTCACTTTTCACTATCTCAGAGGCATTTTCCTGTGGTGGCGAATTTTAACTTAGAGAAAAAGTTGTTAAATGCAAGTAGTTGAAAGTTGCAAAGTGGTGCAACTTTCATTCTGCAACTTGTGTGACCAAAAGAATTGTTCTAATGCATTTGAATATGTATGGTTACACTATACATGGTCTTCTTTCACACCCAAACATGCGGAATCACTCCGAGCTACGTTTAACCAGATTGATCATTAAAGGGTCCAAAGTGAAAAATGACTGCAAACTTCAACATCTTGTTACCTGAATACTATGATGATTAGAAACTTTTTGTCTAATCCTATGGGATCAAAATGGGCCCCTCTACAATAACCTCTCTTTATTTTCACTATCTTGGAGGCATTTTCCCATGGTGGTGAATTTTCATTTGGCAAAAAGTTGTCAAATGCAAGTAGTTGAAAGTTGCAAAGTGGTGTAACTTTCATTCTGCAACTCGTGTGACCGAAAAAACTATTCCAATACATTAGAATATGTATGTTCATGCTAGGAATGGTCCTCTTTCACACCCAAATACACAGAATCACTTTGAGCTACATTCAACCGGATTGATTCTTTAAGGGTCCAAAGTGCAAAATGGTTGTAAAATTCAACATGTTGTTACTTGGATACCGTGAAAATTAAAAAATTCTCATCTAATCCTATGGGATTGTGTTGGGATCCTCTATAATAACCTCTATCTATTTTTTCTATCTCGAAGTAATTTTTCCGTGGTAGCAAATTTTCACTTGGGGAAAAAGTTGTCAAATGGAAGTAATTGAAAATTGTAAAGTGGTGTAACTTTCGTTCTACAACTCATGTGACCAAATGGACTATTCCAATGTGTTTGAATGGGTACATTTATGTTAGTAATGGTCCTCTTTCACACCCAAACATGTGAAATTTCTCTGAGCTATGTTCAACCGGATCAATCCCTTAAGGGTCCAAAGTGCAAAATGGTTGCAAACTTCAACATGTTACTTAGATACTGTGACACTTATAAAATTATCATCTAATCCTATGAGATCATGTTGGACCCCTATACAATAATCTCTCTCAGTTTTTGCTATCTCAAAGGCATTTTCTCGTGGTGAAAATTTTTCACTTGGGGAAAAAGTTGTAAAATGAAAGAGGTTGAAAGTTGCAAAGTGGTGCAACTTTTGTTCTGCAACTCGTGTGATCAAATGGATTGTTCCAATACATCTGAATATGCATTTTTAAGCTAGGCATAGTCCTCTTTCACACCCAAACGCGTGGAATCGCTTTGAGCTACGTTTAACTGGATCTATCCCTTAAGGGGCCAAAGTACAAAATGGCTGCAAAATTCAACATGTTGTTACTCGGATATCGTGATGCTTAGAAACTTCTTGTCTAATCCTATGAGATTGTGTTGGGTCCCTCTACAATAACCTCTCTCATTTTTTTCTATCTCAGAGGCATTTTCCCATGGTGGCAAATTTTCACTTGGAAAAAAAGTTGTCAAATGCAAGTAGTTGAAAGTTGCAAAGTGGTGCAACTTTCGTTTTGCAACTCGTGTGACTATGCAGATTGTTCCAACACATCATAATAGAAATTTTTATGCTAGGCATGGTCCTCTTTTACACCCAAAAACATGGAATCGCTTCGAGCTACTTTCAACCAGATCAATCTCTTAAGGGTCCAAAGTGCAAAATGGTTGCGAACTTCAACATGCTGTTACTCAGATACCGTGATGCTTAGAAACTTCTCATTTGATCCTATGGGCTCATGTTGGGCCCCTCTATAATAAGCTCTCTTATTTTTCGCTATCTCGGAGACATTTTCCCATGGTGGCAAATTTTCACTTGGGGAAAAAGTTGTCAAATGCAAGTAGTTGAAGGTTGCGAAGTGGTGCAACTTTTGCTCTATAGCTCGTGTGACTAAACAGACTGTTCTAGCATGTTCAAATGGGTACATTTACACTAGTCATGGTCCTCTTTCACACCCAAACACATGGAATTGCTTTGAGCTACGTTCAACCAGATCGATCCCTTAAGGGTCCAAAATGCAAAAGGGAAGCAATCTTTGACCTGACTATTACTTAAAAACTGTGATGCTTACGAACTCTTTGTTTGAGCCTACAGGATTGTGTTGGGCCCCTCTACAATAACCTCTCTTGATTTTTGTTATCTCAGAGTTTTTTCCTGTGGTGTCTAGTTTTCACTTGGTGGAAAAAGTGTCAAATGCAAGTAGTGTAAAGTTGCAAAGTGGTGCAACTTTCATTTTGCAATTTGTGTGACCAAAAAAATTGATCTAACACATCTAGATAGGTACATTTATGCTAGAAATGGTCTTCTTTCATACCCAAACACATGGAATTGGTTCGAGCTACGTTCAACCAACTTGATCCCTTATGATGGCATGCAAAACAATCAAAAAGAGAAATATACGCATGATGGTTGATTATAATCCATTCTTGTTGAATGGTTTTTACCTTTGATTAGAATCCAGTCTTATGGAATTCTATTAAGTTCCAAGTAACCTAGAAGTAGATTTCTGAAATAGGTCTAAACTTGCTCATAGAAGGGTTTGAGTGTAATATGTTGAAATAGGCCGTTCCACCTATTGTTTAGGCCATGTCTCGGTGATATGGGTTTGATGCAAGTAGGATAGGGAGTAGGAATAAGAAAATAGCATTATTAAAGGCATTGGAAGATATTACTAATGTTGCCCTTGTTGAAAATTCAAAATTGAGGCCCCTTAAAAGTAAGGCTAGAAGAGGTGAAAAGAAGAAATTGCTTGAAAATAAGTTAGAATAGGTTGGAAATAGGGTGAGGCTGTGGAGTTTGATGTGTTCAAAAGGTTTGCAAGGATAGGGGAGGTCAAAAGTATGTTATGGCATGATGCTTTAGTTGGGAAAATAGGGGTTTTGAATGAAAAAGAGAGGTTTGAGGGAGTAAAAGTGGGTAAAGTAAGAGGGAAACATAATTTGGTGGTCAATTAAGTTTGTGTAGGTAGAATGAAGAGTGTTGGAAGAGGTTTTGAGGTTGTATGAGGTTTGGGTTTGGGTTTGGGTTTGGGGGTTCAGTTCGCCAGTTCGGCCAAAATGTTTTGGAGGGGGGTTTGGTTCATTTTGGGTTCGTTGGTACAAAAAAATGTAAAAACTATATATATATATGCAACATAGAAGCATGAATTGAGATTAGAATATCACATAACATCATATAAACAACAAAACCACATAAACTTGAATGTCATTTAAAACATGCATGATAAATATTCATTGTTGAAACTTGAATTGTGGTAGCTTGATAGACAAAGTCTATTGATGCTAGGGTTCAATTTGTATGATTTTGAAAAAAGAAGCCAATTGAGTAGAGTTATCAATGTTCTTCAGAATTCATAAGAATTTGTTTAGTACACTAGCCATTTTGATGTCTTCTTGCAGTCTCAAACATTATTTTGTATAATTGTTACATTGGTCTTGAGAGTGGTAGCTTAATATAGCTCCACAATAAAAAAATCTGGTTTACCTGTGTAGTGTAATAGTGGCATAAGCATATTTTTCTTTCAAAGAACCAAAGGGTGACTACACAATTGAAGTCTATAAGCACATATCTTTTTGTGATATCAAGAATATTTTTTGAAACTTCCATGCATTGCTAATCTAAAAGGAAAATTCTTTTGCCTAATGTGTATGCAACCATGCTTTTGACATTTTCAAAAAGAGAAAAACTTCCTAAATGATGAAAAGGCATGGCCAAGCAATTCTAACTCTTCACATGAGAGAAGATAGATGTTGGAGAGTACATAAAGTTAGTGAGAAAAAAAGTGTAATGTGTTTTAGTTTGTAGTATTCCTTTGTTTCTTTATAGATGTGTGATAAATTCTTAGTTCAATGATGCAAAACAATTTTTGAAAAAAAAAAGTTGTGTCACAATCTGCTTTCAATCTAGCAAGCAAAAATGCAAGCTTAGCCTCTTGGAATGAAAATGCTTGTTTGCAAAACAAATGAATAGGAATGAGGTAGTTAATGTGTTTGAAGTGATTTAGAGGTCACTTTTAGGGTTCCCTTGGGCGTGGGTCAAAGTCAAACTCCACAAAACATTAAAAAAATGTTCAAAAAAACACTTTTTGGAAGCCTAGGCATGCAAGTTCTGTCTTGGTTTACATGGGTTCTGTCTAGGTTTTGCCTGGGCGAACCAGACCCAAAAATGAAGGACCCTGGTCGAACCCACAGTGAACCAAACCAGGACCTGCACTAGGAGTGAACCGAGACTAGAACCAGGGCTAAAATAGAAGAACCCAGTAACATAGATATTATGTCAAGAAGTTGACTACTTCATCTACTCTGAATATTATGTTTTACAAGTGTTGTGAAGATTATGTATCCTTTGCTTAATTGAGTTGTTCTAATCAAAGGATTAAATATATTGGAATATTTTTATGAATCATTTCATGGAATACCAATTTAAAATGTGTTTTTTACTTTTAGATAAAGTTGTTTAGCATCAATCAATTAATTTATTCAAGACAAACCATGAAGGAAAACAATGATCAATGCTAGGGCTAACCAATTAATAAGTATACACGTGAATAATTCAAGCATGTACATGTGAATAAGGGAAGCACAAGTACTTACAAACACGTAAGCCTTGAAGTATACACACAAATACATAGTATACACAACTTAATACAAAGAATATGCACGAATACATTGGAACACGTAAGTCGCAAAGTATACATTGGAACACATGTAAGTCACAAAGTATACACATAAGTTCTAAAGTATATAGTTGAATACATGTAACTCATATCTATTAAACCATGAATTTATAATGCAAATATGGACACCATCAATAAAAAAATATTTGTATTAACCAAATAGCCATGTACGCATACATCAATATATGTTGATATAAGTATAAAATATAGGTACAAAATAGCCATATAGGCATACAATGTCAAATATATCCAATACAAAATATGTACAAAACTGCTATGTAGGCATACAGCAAAGGGCTATGGAATCAAAATTCATTTCTCTCCATGCTATAGAAATAAATTCTTTCCCTTTGCTTGTCAATCTGATGGTGATAAGTCCATCACTCATTTGTGTTGTGCTCAAGGAGTACTCTTGCTGCTCCTCCTACTATTAAGTTCTTGGTGATGTTTTAACTGTTACAATAAGAAGTAATGGCATTAATATATATAAATTACATTATTAAAAATGATATATTTAACAAAATAATCACTTGCTGCCATTTCATGATCACTCTCCACAAGGGAAATATTCGCATGCCCATGCTAAGGCATGCTCAAGCCCTATATAAACCATCTAAATAGAAATTAAACTATGAATCAATAATGGTTTTATTTTTCACTAGAACTAACATCTATAACAATGAATGTAAATTGAAATTTAGTAATTTCCCTCATACCTCCCTTGTCAGAGCCATTGAGCAATGTATAGCGGATGAAACATCGATATCCATTGCCCTCATAACATTTGGAGGTGTTTCTGCCACCAACATCTGAAAATAAAACAACAAATTATTCAATCACAAAAACTACAATAGCGATCCACGTCATGACTTATAATGTATGAGGTTGTATAGGTATTTTCATGATGTAATAAGGCTTTAATAGCCATTTTTGAGTTTGTAATGGTCTTTGGTAGTCATTTTAGGCATAAATTGTAAAGTTGTAGAATCTTAACAAAAGTTGTCAATCAATGTTGTAAAAATGCAAAAAGGTGACAAGCAAATGCAATTGGAAGTTGCTCCTAGAATTATTATTTATGCTATGTGAAGTAATTGCATCATTTCTTATGTTGACTTTCTAAACAACTATATTTTAGTTGAAATTTTGTCATCTATCAACATCTAGTTATTAGTTATGGAATGTGAAGTAATGCTTTGAGTTTGAATGATGTGCAATGCAACGTAATAAAAAATGTGAATATAAACTACAAAAATCTATTAAGTACAATTCATTAGTTAAACTCTATATTCTATTACTTCCGTGTAGGTTTGAGTAAATCCATTGGCACTGGGAGGTGTTCCCTTGAAACCTCCAATATTAGCCTGTTCAACATCCAAAATCACATATTAAAATACCATTCATAAAAAAATGTTATTAACATGTAATAAATTTATAATTGTTTACTAGTTACATACCCCACTAATAGGTGAACTACAGAAATAAGCAGGTGTAGGGCTAGTGTATCTAGTCTCAAAACTATGACCCTACAATTTTATTCAAATCATAAAACTAAACTAGTTAATCTTGCATTTCAAAATCAAAATTTCATAAATTAAATTCAATCAGCATGCTAAATTTTACTTGACTATCAATGCCATACGCCTGATACAAAATGTCAACTTCCCTCTCCATCTCCATAGTTGTAAACAGATCTTGTGTAGCATCCTCTTGAGTGTTAGTGGGGTCAAATGAACAAGTCACCCCACAAGATTGAAACACATGGGTTCAAAGGTCACCACTTGAAGACTCCCCTAGATGGCGCTATAGAATAGGGCTAGTATGATGGATGACACTCTGGGTCAAAGTGTTGATCTCCTATAATGTCTCTATGTCAACACTCTCCTTCACAATGAAAGGCATAACAACGTGCTCATGAGGTGGCCGAGCGAGAGCTTTTCTCCCTTGCCATGTAGGATCTTACTGTGCACTGGGTCTATCCTGAGTTGAGCCCCCACCTCTGCCCTGGAAGTCCCTCATATCAAAATAATTTGGGATTTTGTTCAATATGAACTCACTATATAGTTTCCTAAGAAAATACTGCGGGACTTCACAATTGTTGCACGATGGGTAATCAAAGACCATATACCACCTATCATAAAAATAGTTCCTAATTTGTTGGTGGTGGCACCAATGAATAGGAAACCTCTTCGCATTGAGGGTAAGATTTTGATTTGTTTATGGGTCAATGAATAATGAGTACAAATCACCTATTGTAATTTTTAAATCCTTTACATCTTTAGATGATAGTTTATCCGCATAATAAGCCCTAGCCTCATGCCTCCTATCTTGCCATCCAATTATTTGTTTTCTAATTGAATCTACATTTTTTAACATATTTTTCAATGAACTTGCTAGGGTCATTCTTTCTGCAGTTGAACCATTTAGATCACTCAACCTACTAATTAAATCTTAATAATTGTTTTTTGTTGTTTTCAATTTCACTCATTAAATTTTTTTGAGTGCCAGGAGGGTGTTGAGTGATTGGTGGAGGAGGTCGTTGTTGAGGTTGATTTTCTTGTTGAGGATTTTAAGGGTTTGCAGGTTCATTTGAAACTCCTTCAAATTCAAAAAAATAAATATCAAATACAACCTAAAACTAACAAATTCAAAAGAAAAAGAAAACAATCCTTACCTCTCACACCTCCTCATCATCATGGTGCCATCCTTGAGAAGAAATAGCAACCATTGGTGAATATTTTTGCACAATACCTCCTCCTAGAACATGAGCACGTAAAATGAGGGTTTTAGCCACAGGCACAACAAAAAACATAGTCAAAATGAAGAATGAATGAGTTTCACTTTTTTTTTGCTTTTAACATGTCATAACATAAGCGCATTATAACGCACTTGAATTATGGGCTCGTTGTGGCCAAGCCTCAGGCTCGACACACAAAGCCATAACATGAGCCGATTATAACACGTTTTTTTTATGACTTTTCAATTTTTTTTTGAAACTAGCCACAAAATTGCTACCCAACTCCATGCAGCCACCCAAAAAGAAAAAAATTGCATATATATATATGCGTATATTTTGTACATACATGGAAATAAAAAAATTCTCAATGTAAAAAGTGCCAAAAAGGCAAAAAAGAAGGGGCTGAGCTGTAGGAACAAGGTGGTCACTTAGTCAATTTGGGATGCTTCATCCATAAGAGCAAAATATCCTAACTAAGCATTTTCTCGGTGAGCATCAAAGTCAGGGGTATGGAGATCAGTAAAAAATGACCAGAGAGGAACTAGTTCTCCTTGTTCCAAAAACTGAGGAATGTCATCAATAGAGGGGATCCCAATGGCCAGGTGCGCAACAAACAGGATGTAGTCCAAGTTACCTAAGAAATCAGGCCATACTATCATGTTCACAATAGTGCAAACTTCTTCAATAGAAAGCCCAAGATATAGGAATGAGCTATGAACCATGAAGCCAAGTCTGAATTTAGCCAATAGTATGCTCTGGACTCAACAAAAGTTTCCCTAAGGATTAGGTGCAAATTTGGTGCAGTAAAGTTGGGAGTTTGTAGAAAGAAAACTTTGCCAAGCCGCTGGGTAGTAATACGACCCATGAAGCCATTCTGGCAGCAAACATAGGTCAAGCAAATTGGAGTGTCCATGGCCTAGAAGCAAGCAAACATAAACAGAGTGGAAAATCTAAATGATAATTGAAAGAAAAGAAAATGTGTAGAATTTGAAAGAGAAGTGCAAAGTTTATAGAAAAATGTGAGGAAGTTGTGGTACATAGCTGCCTAGAGAGAAGTCTTGGAAAATGCAAGTTGAGGTGGCAACCAGATGAGTTTCTCTAGAGTGCAATATTAAATCAAATTAATTCTCACAAAATTAGTGGAAATTTGCTTCAAATTTTTCTATTACGAAGATCATGAATCGAGCAAATTGAAGATTTCAAAATTAATGGTGGTCATTTCATTATATTTTAATGAGCTATATTAATCATGAAGGTGTCCATGTGTGCAATGAAGAAAGGAAAATCGAACTAGTAAGGTAGCATGCGTGAATATTTGGGAATTGAAAAGAAATAATACATGTGTGTTAAGGTGTGCAAATTAAATGAAAAGTATTATGGTCAAAATTGAGAGTCGTGATGACAACTCTAATGCATTAATGTGGTGCAACACCATCAAATCAGAATTGCTAGCTGAGTGTTTTAGCGATTACCATAAAATTAAGATGGAAGGGTGGTAATCAGTAGTTCTAAATTTAGATTTAATTTGGCGATTGAATTGTTTGCTGCTAAATTTTAACATGCATATTTTTTAATAGATAGCTAATTGTCGTTAGCTGGGATTCGGCATAAGGGTGGTAAAATTTAGCTAGAAAGTCACACTTACAAGGAATAACTAAATGAGTTTCTAGGAATTGGTGAAATGATGAAGGGATTTGTATTGAATGAAAAATCAAAAGGTAACCTTCGCTACCACTATAATTCCCAACCTAATAGTGGGATTCATTACTTGCAAGTTGAAGCAAATGAGCTTATATTGAAATATCAAAAGAAAAAAAGAAAAAAAAAAGAGTATCAAAGAAATATCAAAAGAAAAAAAATCAACTCTTTAGGCTATATAAATATCTCTATCGGGGCTATAGACGCCTAGCTGGCAGTAGAGCTATGTTTGGGGGAATTACAGAGATAACCTTGTTGGGGCTATGGATGCTTGATTGGTAGCAAGGATCTATCCATGGTTGGCTTTGGAGGACTACCAAATTATGTAGTTCAATGTCAATGAACTAGTTTTTTCATCAAGTTCTAGAAATTGGAATTAATCAAAGCACACACTGATACTTTCTGGAGAAATTTTATTGTCTCTTTGTCAGAATCTAGGTAAAGGTAAGGTGTTGTCATTTTAAAATATGTATAAGTTAAGATTTCCTAGTGGGTGATTCAATCTTGAGTTTCTTTTAAATTTGGTTTTATTGGTTGCAAGTTGTGTGGTCTCACAACATGCCCCAAGTAAAAAAAAATGCATATGGAAGGTACTGGCTAGTTGAGGAGATCAATAGAAGGTAAAAGTCAAAAGATTTTTTTTAAATACTTCATGATTCAAGAGTACCGAGTACCGGGAACCAGGTATTAGGAAGCCAGAAGGGTAAAAATGTTAATGCAAGGTTCCAGGCATAATGTTTTGGTCTGGGAGAAAAGGTTCGGTAAAATGGAAGTTTCAATAAAATTTGAGGTATGGGAAAAATTGTTGGTAAAAGCTAAGGTATCGGGTATCGGGTATCGTGTAACAATGCTAAGTTTAAAGTTAAATATTTAATGTTTCCCGAAGGTTTGAAGGTTTGGTAACCCATCTTAAATAGAATAATTATGCGAGAATATGATGTTTTAAAAGCATGATATTTATGATGGTTTAAAATGATGATTTGTTAACAATGATTTTGTTTCCATGAATGTTTTAAAATGGGATTTAATGTGTTGGAATTTGTACTTGCAGGAGAAGCAGATTGTAATGCAACATTCAGGTATGGACTATTAGGAAAATTTGGATCATATATAGAATCATATCTAGATCGAGTGGTGCATTTCAGGAAGTTATATGTGGAGGAGCTTGAGTTTGTCATAATACTGGGGATCCTGTTATTATGAATGAGGCAAAAGAAAGAACCAACCTCTAGTGTGGCCCATTCTCGAGAGTAGAAAGCTCAAGGCAGAACTAGGATGATAAAGCAATCGTTTTGAATATATGGGAAATTTCCTACATACTATTTGGATTCAAATTACTATCCTGATGATAATAAAAAGACAAAAGACCTGAAACATATTAACGTGCTAAGGAAGGTTGACATTTGTTGACTTCATTAGCAATTCTCTTGCCAGTTGTCATATTCCATGTGCCTTGTCATGATTTGTCCCTTGGATTTCCTCTCATGTATTTGTCTTATCTTCCTTGTGTCTTGTTCATATAAAATACCGGAAGATGTTTCATTTTAAGTTAAGTTCAGAATTTGTGGATGTCGGAAGAGCCAAAACTTCTTTAAGTTTTGTTCTTTTTTCCTATTTTCTGAATGATTCCAAATTAAAAACTCGTATGCACATAGAAATTGATCAATATCAAAACCAATTTGAAAGCTACCACCTAGTATAAAATATTTTGTAGTTGGTTGTTTGATTAGTTGGACAAGATTGTATGTTGCATCGTTTAAGGGTGCAAATAGAACCTACCTGGTGCCCAAATAAACCTCCCTTTTCTTTAAAATCTTGCATCATTCTATGCCTAGCTATGAAGCAATCTGGTTAAGTATAGAGTGGTTTCCTTTGATTTGGTTAATTCTTGGGGAATGCATGGATAATACCTAGGAGCCTTTTTACTTTTCAAGTATTTTTTAATGCTTTGTTTTAGATTAGATGTTTAAATTTTAGAAAATGTTCTAAAAAATAGATGAATGAATGAAAATTTTATTGCAAATGTTTCATTTCCATTGTATTGTTGAATTCTTAAAGCTAAATCTACTTAAGTGATAGAAAAGTTGTTTGAAATTCATGAAATATTATTGCATATTTGTTGTTTCATGAAATTTTATGATGAATAGATTGAGAATATCTTTCACCAAACCTTATGATTCCTTTTAGAACCAAAAAATACCATTTACCCCTCGTGATTAACAATATTGTCATAACAAACCCTGATGCAAACCTAGTATGGTCAAGACCTAACTTAAATGAGCCTTGGTATTAAGCTGAGCCAACTTGAAGATTTAGGTTTTCCTGGTTCAGTCATTCAAGTAAAGATAGGTTCCTGCAGTCTATCTATGAGGATTTATTTGCACTGTTGATGTGCGACTAACATCGTGATCAATTGCCATGTCCAATTTTTCATACATAAGCCTATTCAAATTAATAGTGATTGAGCATGCAATCCATGTGATTTAAAACTTTAATCCTTGCATTACAAAATATTTTTGATTATAAGTAAAGTAGGTTTTGAAGGGACCTCAAGACCCTTTACAAAAAAGATTGCTGCTTTAAAAGATAATCAATAACAAACAAAGCAAGCACCCATAAGTAAAAAAAAAAGAAAAAAACCTAGCCAAAAAGGAAAAATCTAGCAAACAGTTACAAAATTTTCAAAATGTTAGTAGCTTCCAAATCACTAGCTGTAATATTTTGATGCATATCCAGGACCTCAAAAACCTCCTTCGCAGGGACCCCCATAGTCAAGGCTTGATCCACCCTTTTATTTTTTATTTTTGTTTTTCTCTTTCTTTTAGTCTTTGACATTGTATGTTTGTGTATCTTATCTTGTTGCTACATATCATACATCTTGTGTGCACACCCCTTTGTGCTTATGTTGGTTTTCCATGGGATCTAGATCCTAGGGGCTTGCACAACATCCTTGATCTTTGTTATCCTATCTTACTAATATTCGTACATTTGGACACCTCTTGGTATGTATTTTTCTACTTTAGTGTGATTTTGTGCTTGTGCTCATCCTCTCACTAAAGTGGGGGTAAATGTAGTGTAGAAAATGTAACCCTTTACATTTTCTCACTTGTTTGGGATGTCGTAGTTAAAATATACTTAATAATGCCTTAATTCAGTTTTGTTAAATGTACCCCTTTACATTTATACACTTATTTGGGCCCTATTAATTAAATTGGACTTAATTATAGCCTTAATTATCCCTTTTATTCATTTACAAGCCTAATAAATTACATTTTCTAGAGGGGAAACCTGACAATAGTTAATGCCAATACATAACACTTTACATTGAGCAATGTGTGTTCTAGGAATAAGGACTTGGGAGCCATTCTCCCATGCGAAAATGGGTCCTCCCTAGGCTTTGGAACCCGTTTTTAAATAATGTTTTGGTAGTATTTTTATCATCCCAAATTCAAATTTCAAATGTTGGCTTGTAATGTTTAATTTTCAGGAAATTAAGGATAAATGTCTATAAATACAAGGTTATTTTGTCAATTCAAGTCTAAGAAAGAATCTAGCAAGAGGTTCAAACTTAAAAAGATCCAAGATTATTGTCAAGAGCATACAAGAGCAGTTTCTTCATCATTTTTTGTAGCATTCAAGATCTCAAGCATCATGTCAAATTCTTTTGCAATCATGCATGTTTTTGGAGCTAACATTGTGATGTAGGCTTTAAGCATTCAAGCCAATATTCAAGCACAAGATCAACATCATCAATCAATCCATTTAATGCAAGTTTTAGTCCTTCAAAGATCTTCATTCTAGAGGTTTATTCAAGGGTTTATTGAATTGCAACATTGTATTGTTCATTCATCATTCCTTTCATGATTTCATTATTTCATTTCAAGGTTTAATTACCAAAATAGGGTTTGACCACTTGGAAAACCCCCATTTACAAAAAAAAAAAATCCCCTCTTGTGTTTGTGTTGTAGGTTTGTAGGTTCATAGATTGAAGAAAAGTTGAAGATCTCAAAAGTGTAAAATTGCAAAGTTGCATTTGTTGTCACCTTTGTTGTCATCTCACAGAAACTTAGATCCCAAATTTATTTATGACTATTTGACTGTGAAACCCGAAGGATTTGGAAGTACAAAAACATAAGTAGAGGACCTAGAAATCAATTTTGGAAAGGTGAAAAAAGACCCATTGGCCTATGGGAAAATGATTCCTAGGACAACTTCCGAAAATAGTGTTTTGTGATAGGTACACAACATTTTCCATTCCCAAATTTTCCAGAATGTTTACTGTTTCTGATAGCCCTATGTTTCGTCTATTAGATCCAATCTTTACATGTCATAAATGAGTGCATTTGGTATTTTTAATGTTTCTCCCAAAAACCCCGTTCAGTTAGTTGTGTCACTATTTCTATCAAAAGACACTCTGCAACTGATTTTAAGTGTCTTTCACTCATCCAATATACATAAAGTTGATTGTTTATGTTAGAGTTATGTTACATATACATGAATTAGGTCTTAGGTTATAGATTTGAGGTCATTTACTATCTTATTTTCATCTTGTAAAAGTGTTGTTTAGTCATATTTACCCTGACTAGACACAAAGGAAATTGCAAGATTCCTCAAAGAATTCACTCACCTAAGGGTTGAAAGTGGATTTTGATGAGGGATCTCATTTCTCGAATGAAATAGAAAATAGGTAGGCTCATTACACCCCATATTTCCCTTTCTATTTATAGTAAGTTTGGTGAAACATTCCAAATTTAGTATAAAACTCCATACGTTTTGAACTCTACCCTATTTTTCTATGTTTCAGTGATGTCGAATTTCATGTATCGATCCCTATGGTAGATGATAATAATATTTATATACAACGCAAAATAATTAGATGTAAAATCATTTTTTATAGACTTATATAGTTTTATATTAATGATATATCCCCATTACAATAGGTGATAATTAAATATGGTATAAATTATAGTATCAAGTTGTAGACTACTGAGAGTTTATAGTGGACAACACATTGAAGAAGATGAATATCAATAGTATGTTTAGTATTTTACTTCTATTTAATTTTAATTTTTTTTTCATTATTTTACTTTTATGCATGTGCTATGGTAATGGTTATGAATATATGCTTTTGAAGGCTTTCCATTTTTAAAACTTAGAATTTGTTGCCACACAATACTTCATTACAACTTTTCATTTTTCCTTTGAAATATCTTTGACAATTTGAATTCAATATCCTTCTCATTCTTGTAGATATTAGTTGCTTATTGTTTATTTATTTTTTTAATTGAAATTCTTAATATAAATTGTAATGCTTCATCCATTTTAACAACCAAACTATTCACATTTACAACATTTTTTACACATTGTTAAGACGATTTCAGAGACAAGAAGTTCTACAACAACAATCATTATTTTCTGTGTAGAATTGAAAGGTTGAATTTTTACTATTTTAGATTCTTTGTGTTTTGTAATAAAGTCTCCACTTAATGACAAGCCTAGCTTTAGTAAATCAAACTCTGTGGGTGTACCTAATATTTCATGTTTTTCTTCCTTAGTCACCACTACCTTATCACTTGTATTATGGTATATGGATTAGAAGAGTAATTCTAGCAAACTTCCAGGGATTTTAGAACTTAAATACTCAACTTCCTTAGCATTTTCAATCTTACCGATATTTTCACATATACAAACTTTCACAACAACCATATGGTGTGTTGTTAGTTTCCTAGTTTTATCACTATAAATACATGTTATGCAACTCATTGTATCAAATTTGAAAGATGACACACAATTTCTTTAAAATTCATCATCTTGTTCATAGAAAAACAAGGATCAAAGTCACAACCAGTGACAATCCCTCTAAAAATGTAATCAAAATAATTATCACTGCAATTGCAATGAAGTTCACTATAGAAATTACATCAGCTCCTAGCCATGCTAGATGATTGACTAACTTATCTATGATCATCCTTAATGTTAATATAATGAATGCAACTGTTGCAAATATTAATCTAATATTTCCAATAATTCTTGCAACACTATTAATTTTGACTTGCAATAGAGTTTCATCTTCACCTCCCTCAGTCAAAGTTGCCATCAATTTACAAAACATATCATACATATATCATATATATCGATATTAAGGTTCATGCATATATGAGAGAGTACTATTATGAGTATGGTGTTAGACTATATATGTTTTGAAAAGAATAACCTTTGTATGATTGCAAATGAGATATAAAAATAAAAACATAAGGGTGTGATAGTAGGATTGGATGTATCATGATGAAGAATGAGGGCCTTTATTTATAGAGCTTTGAAGAGGAAAAATCAAGGGATAGGATATATTGATGATAGATGGTTGGGATTGAATGAGGATTAAGGTTAGGATGGAATATTCCATGTGATAAGTGGCACATGAGAGATAGGATCTAGTTTTAAGATTGGGATAAGGACAAAATTCCTTATGTGAATGGCTAGGATTAAGAGGTCGGATATGCAATGAGTGGATAAGATGGAAAGTTAGTTTGACTTGTGGGTTGGGTGTCTAGGTTTAATGAATCTAGATAAGGAGTAAGTTAGATTTATGAAGGGAAAAGTTGTCACATGATGGAAATTTTATATTATGATCAATGTGTACAAGGTTAGAGGGCTAGGGTTAAATGTACAAGGATAAAGGATAAAATATAATTAATTAAATAGATAAAATATTTATTTAATTAATGGGATCATGTGGGAAAAAATAATTAAAGAAACAATAAATATTTATTTAATCAAATGTTAGGATTACGAATGGAATAAATTAAATAAAAATTAATAATATAGGAAGGCTAAAATTAGGTGTGGTTGGGTAAGGTCATATTTTAGGTGTTTGCACATTGCAATTGAACTTTCTAAAATCCAAGTTATAAATCTAGATCCACTCTAATATTTTATACCTCTTTCACAATAAATAATTAATATTTTAACAAAAATAAATCTACTTATTATAAAAAAAACCCAATTAATTTTTTTATAAGTCTAGGATTAGATATATCCAATTCTTAGAATAAATTTGATGGTTGGCATAAGTCCTTAGGAACCCAACAATATAGTATACTTTCTTCCTTCAAATTTTAGATTCAATTTCAACTGTTGATAAAGGGAAATCTTATAAGCTAGACTAAAAGATGATAAGTGACTTAAAGTGTTTTATAATAGGCTAAATAATTCTCAATAATTGTGTAAAAGATCTATGTTAGATTGGGAGATTTTATTTGATCAAAGTTTCACTTGGAAACTATCAAAATTATCAAGATAAAAATATGAACCTTCATAATGAAAAAAGGGTGTGAATAGTGTAACATCACAAATTGTCACCCTTGACAATTTTACAATATGTTTTGCTCTCCCTTAAGTTATTGGACCTAATTGAGTATGTAGTTTTGTAAATTATGCATTCCATAGCTCATTTTTAATAATTACCAAAAAATTGCAAGTGAAAAACAAATATATTTATCTAATACTTTGCCCCCAACATCTTAATTTCCAAAAAATAGGGCTGGGACACATACACCTAGGGAAAATTAGTCCTACTATTTTGACTCTAAATTCAAATATTTCAATGTTAGAATTTTATTATTTACAATTCAAGTGTCCAAAGTTGGCTATGTGGGAAATTAGAATAATTGCATATCAATACCTAGTTATTGCATCATTTTAGATCTAACAGACAATTATTGGAAAAATTATTGTCAAGAGCAAGTCAAGAGCATACTTTCAGTGATTTATTGTAGAAATTCAAGATCTAAGAATCATGTCAAATCATATGTGAGTTTATGTATGTTCATGTTATAATTGTTTGTGAAGGCTAACCATTTTGTAGGTCTCTAAGCAATTCAAGCAATTCAAGCAATTCAAGAAAGCAAGATCCAAAACTTGAGGAGATGTGCATGACTTTAGTCCTTCCATTAAAGGGTGGTGAGTTACAATCCATTGTTGACTCATCATTCCTTCTTATCATTTATCCCTATCCCTCAAAAGGATAGGCTTACTATCATTGAAATTATCATTGTGGAAGTGGAAACACTAACATGAGGTTTCACTAAGGCAAGCCCCTAAATGGAACAACCTTTCCTCTCTTTGAATGTGCAGGTTTTAGGTTTGAAGGAGATTGGAGAAAGGTTGAAAATCAATCATCCATTGCAATCAAAACCTACCTCTTGATAGCTCATGGAAACTCAATTATAGAAATATACGACAGTGATATGACAAATTTACATACAAAAATGGAAAGCTTTGATCTAGCACTAGAGGACTGCAAAAAAAAATCTGAAATCCCTCTACAAGGATATATACACTCAGGGTGAATTGGTCCTCCATTTTAGCCCCAATTTGAAACACAAGTGTACAATGTCTTGCTCTATCCATTAATATTGTCCAAATTTGTCTACAACTTTTTGTGTTTGTTGTATTTGCATTAGAATAGTAAATTGAAACATTAGCCTAGTTAGGTAATTGTATTTCATCTCTAAATTCAACTTAGGTTTGGTCAAGGGTTGGTTGAATCACCTTTTAGGCTATAATTGAATCATATATCTTGTCCAAGTCTATCAAACCCCCACTAATATCCAACACCCCTTATCCTTATCCAATGAAACTAGGAAAAGGAGTGCAAATTATATCATTTTAGGTTTTCCTCTTTTTCCTACCTATCATTTTAGTGAACCTAACATGTTAACATTAAATACCTTTTGAAATATAAAGCATTCCATCCTAGATCTAGGTTTAGAATTTCATTGTTTTGCATTGTTCATTTATGCGTTCATTTTTGCATCGTAAAAGGCATAAAAATTCAAAACATTGAATATCATATTGCATTATAGGTTGAAAGAGTGTTTATTTTAGTCATTTTCATTCAGATCTACATTCTAATTACAACCACAAATATGAATTAGGTCATTCAAATCTAAAATCAAGCTTGAAAATGTCCATTACATGCATTTAGATATCTTTCATATGTCTTAAAAAGGTGAAATTTTGCAATTGTTTTGTTTTAAGACTACATCAAAATTATCATTTTCAAAATTTTGTATATTAGAATCAATCAATTATGGAATCTTAGATCTGAAAATTATATTCAAAATTGTCATTTACTATTCAAACATTTTCAACATTGTTGCACACTTGCATTTTGAACTATATTTTCAAAAAATTGAGTAAATTTTGGAAAATATTCATGGTTAGACTTGTTTGCACACGAGATCCTTATTGTTTCAAGATTGCATCAAAATTATAATTTTCAAAATTTTGCATATTATAATCAGTCAATTATGACATCTTAGATCTAAAAATTGAATTCAAAATTGTCATTTATTGTTCAAACATTTTCAACATTATTTCAAACTTGCATTTTGAACTATATTATAAAAACTTGAGTAAATTCTGGAAAAATATTCATAGTCATACATGTTTGCACATAGACTCGAGATCCTTAAATAGTATCATAAATAGTCAAACTTCTAATTTGCTAAAACCTTATATCTGGGAAATAGCCACCCTAGGAAATTTAGTCCTGCCTTTTTTTGGCTCATATGTCTATTAGACACCTGTTTCAGTGTTCTCTATATGCTTCTACTATTTGATTTTTCCTTCTGAGTGTTTTGATTTGTTTGTTTGGAAATTTAGTGTTCATATTGGGCACACTTAGTATTTTGAAACTCGCATGAGCTTCACGACCTAGTGTTCTATTGCCAATACTTCAGTGAGACTTAGTTCTAGAATTATAACATCCTATGTTATTGTTACATCTATTGTGGATCCTAAGTCTTCCAACTCTTTAATGCAAAGTATTGGAAATACTTAGCCCATTTTGGACTTTATTCCTAATGTTACCATACCAATGACAAATTTATAATGAACCATTTTTATGGATGTTGAGAATGTTGTTGCCCTTGTTCCTGAAGATAAATTGAAATAATTGGAAAAAGATCTAGGACTCCAAGAATATCTGAGTACCAAATCTCTAATTGGCCTAATGGTTCCTATAGTGGATAATCTTAGGAAATTGATTAATGATGCTCAAGGATTAGAGGTTTTGTATAGTATAGCTCATATAGTTGATGCTAACATACCTATGATGGCTACTTGTGTTCAAGCTTTGGGGTACACTCAAAAGTCAAAGAGGAAGTCAAATATCCCTCCCCATGTAACTATATCCTTTATTCCCACATACATAAACCCAACTATAGCTTCAATGATACAACAAATCATTGGAATAACTCCAACCTTAGTCCTTTCAATCTTTATAGTTTTGTGTCCTCACATGTCACATCTCAATATTCATCACCTCTCATTAACCTAAAACATAGTAGTCCATCAAGTACATACACACTTTCACTATATTCACCACATTCCAAAAACATGTCAAGTAATGATTATGCCATCAACCAACTTTTTGAAAATGTGACATCACTTCAACAAAAAATTTCAACATTGAACCAAAACCAAAATGGACAACCATTGCAACATGTCAAAAGGATCCCATTGTCACTTGAAATATTGAAAAAACCCATGCCAAAAAATACAAAATATCTTGATTTGAAAAATACAATGGTAAAGAAGACCCTAGCAATCATATATCAACATATATAGCCTTATGTAGTGACTTTATTTTTTGAAGATAAGCTCCTGGCTAGAATTTTTCCTAGGTCATTAAAAGATATGAATTTGGAATGGTTTTATTCACTATTGAATAACTCAATCCACTCATTCAAAGAACTTATTGATGCATTCCTCCAACATTATCAAGTAAACATTGCACCTAAAATTACATTAACTAATTTGGCATGATGCAAACAAGGGAAAAATGAAAGTATTACAAAATTCATAGGTTGATATGAGTTAATTTATTCACAAATCAATTATAATATGAACTTGATGTTGATGTTCAAAGAGTGTTCATTGGGAATTCACAACTTGAAATAAGGGATAAAATCTTGTTGATGAAATATCCATCCTTTATACACTTGTGTATGACCCTTTGTGATTATGAGAATTCAATTAGTCAAATGAGGAGATATCCTCATCAAATCCTACTAATCAATCTAAACCAACACCTCAAAAAAACTATCAACCATTCAAGAAGAAAAATAAGAACTTTATTAGGATAAGTACACCTCAAATAACCAGCCACATTAAACCACAAGTTGTAGCCATAAGTTTAGCTCCTTGCCAATTTAGGTCAAGAGACAATTCACCCAGCTACCTAATTCCCTTCATTCGATCATGTTACAAATTTTGAGCAATACCTTAATTCAATTGCGTCTGATTAGACCCATGGACACAACCAAACTTGTATCTCCAAAATTTAACCCAAAAGCATTTTATCAATATCATTGTACACATGAACATGATTCAAAAAATGTATGTCTTAAACATCAGGTGCAAGACCTCATCAATTCTAATCACATCTAGTTGGACAATATTAATAAAGGAATTAAGTCCATTTCCCCACCTAACCAAAACTTGTAAATTTTCACCAATCCAATGCCAAATCATTCATCCAAATTTATGCAAGCTTGTGATGTTAAGAATGATGATGACAAGGATGATGATAAGAGTGATGATGAGGATGATCTAAAATATATGGTCACTCTTATAGATGTTCATCCCCGTAAGGGCCAAAGCACTTTGTTCCCTGACATTGCTTTCACACATATTATTGATGCATCTATACATGCACCAAATGGTCCTCTTTATATCATCAGATGTATCAATGGAAAACCTACACAAGGGATACTCATTGATGTCATGTGTGTAGATAATGTGATCACTAACGAATTATTGTTTGTGCATGAGATTTATCAAGATTCTTATGAAAAATTGAAAGCATTGTTAAAAAATCATGATGGTTTTTCTCGCCCTATGGTAGGTTTGATCACTCTTGCACTTAAAGTTGGAGCAAAGAAATTAGATGTATCATTCTCCATCATCCCAATGTTGGGAAAATTATGTGTGAAGCTAGGCTATCCATGGCTATGCTCCATGAACGTCATCCCTTTGGTTATTCACAAATGCATAAAGTTCCCATTTGAAAACTAGATATTTACAGTGCATCATAGTGGGTTTAATCCTTTGTCTTCTCGTGGAAATTTTTTATTGGATTTATTTTGAACTCAAAATATGGAACCTATTAAACCTTGTGGGGATTTCTTCTTAGGTCATAACAAATTTTTAAGGAAAAATGCATAGTATATCTATCCCTTACCAATATCCCACATGAGAATGATAAGTCTATGGTTATTTCTCCTCCCCCACTAGTTGTGGATGAAATCATATCTTAAGCAAAGGCCCTTCAAAATAACCAAGGTAAATATGTTGTAGTTCCTCCACCCATATACTATAAAAGAACGAGAGAGAATTGCATGATTTCTTTTGTGAATCTAAAGGTAAAACAAGTGTATAGACCTAAGAGACAGTGGTTTCCCAACCCCCAATGGTCCCTTCAGTTCCTCTCGTAAGGGAAGAAAAGAGATTGATGGTTGATAAACCCACTCTTATACCTTCACAAATGGAAAACCATGCAAGAAGAAATAGAAATGCTAAAGAGCATAGACGTAGACATCGTGCTATTGCTCATCAACTAAAAGAAAATAATAAAAACAACACCTCATGAACAAACACCAATTCAAACAAATAATGATGAGTCACCACCTTCAGCAAAGAAAGAAAATGAACCTTACATATCACAACCAAAATAAAAATTAAAACAAGAAAACTGATATTGTCATAGAACCTCCCATTGTGATTAACTTGGATGATGAAGATGAAATTGCTAAAATTGATAAACAAGTACATAATGAGCTAAATTTGTTTTTTTCAAAGTCTATGAATCTAGATGGGGGAAATCATGATGATCCTCCCAATGAGAGTGACCTACCATGTGTTGAACTTGGTGATGCTCTTAGTACGACACTTACTATAGTCCCTTTGGCTAGTTGTCTACCTTACATATATGATGAGAAAGATTGGGATGTAAATGACCTGATTTATGTTGGCTCACATGTGCAGTACTCCTTTGTTATTTTTTCTTTGTGTGTGTTCTTTGTGTTTTCTTACACATGATGTGATCTCCCATGTTGTGTTGCTTGGTGTGTATTTGTGTTTGTGAGTTTCCTTTGGATGACCCTTGTTGCTCCATTGGAGCAAGGATACAAAGGAAAAAAATCTATCATGAAATTCTTCTATTTGTATCTCCATTCTTTTATATGTCATGAGTATTGTTGTTTTGTGTTTTCCTTTTAGGGATGATGTAAGGTAAATTGATACATTTAGGTGTATTCCATGTTGAACCAAAAGTTTGTTTGTTCTGTCTATGTGTCATTCTTCTATTGTGTTCATTGTTCCACGAGTATTTGGGGAATGATGTCAATTCTAAGCTCGATTATATCATTGTAGCAAAGACATATACTGACCTTAGATCTGTGGATCCCTTTTGTGTTCATGTTTTGTTTATGGCATTGTATTTTGGGGTAACCCCTTATCATAAAGCAACTTTATTTGGAAATATATCATTGGCATAGGCATTTCTAAATAAGCTCTCTCATGTCCGTAAATCACGTGCATTTATCATTTTTCTACCTTAAAGAAATTGCTCAAAACATGGTGTTTAAAAATTTCTTTAAGGTGAGGGCGTACATTGTATATTATGTGCTTAGTTTGTTCACATGCGTTGGACTTAGTGGTGTGGTATGTTGACATTGGAATTTTTGCTTCAATTTGTTCACACACATTGAAATTAGTGACACGTTGGCATTGCATCTTGATAATTTTTGTAGTACCTTATCAGGGTTACCAAGGAGTATAATTCTTGGTATAGTTTACAATAGGCACACACCTAGTGAATATCAGACTTCACTAGAACTTGTGTGTTTCTCATTTTGCTACTTTATCTTGGGGGCTCACCTAGTGAATATTAGACTTCACTAGCCCGTCTTGCCTTTGGTTTGCAATTCACCTAGAAAATATCATACTTTGATAGTTTGTGAGTCATGAATGCCTTTGGTGTGGATCCTAGCATAACGCAACTTGCTAATCCATACCCTCATTTTGCATTTTTTTTTGACAATGTGTATGTGTATATTATCTTGTTGCATTTCATACATGTGTGTGTTCCTTTGTGCTCATGTTGGTTTTCCATGGGATCTTGGATCTTGAGGGCTTGTGCCCTCCCTCAAGATCCTTCATCATCCTATCTCTTTAGAATTTGGACAACTGGACCCCTCTTAACATATTTTCTACTTTAGTGTGAGTTTGAGTGTAATTCATTATACTCGAGCACTAAAGTGGGGGCTAAATGCAGTGTCGTAAATTATCACCCTTGATAATTTCACACTATTTTTTTTCTCCCCCTTAAGTTATTGGACCTAATTGAGCACCTAATCTCCTAAATTATGCATTATATGGCATATTTTTAATAATTATTGACAAATTGAAAGTGGAAAAAAAATGTATTTATCTAATAATTTTCCCTTGATACCTTAATTTCCAAAAAATAGGGTTGGGACACATACGCCTAAGGAGAATTAGCCCCTTATTTGTCTCCAAATTTAAATATGTTGGCGTCAACATTTAATTATTTGCAATTCAAGTGTCCAAAGTGAGCTATCATGATTTAATTTATAGGAAATTAGAATAATTGCATATAAATACCTGGTTATTACATCATTAAATATCTAACACACAATTATTGGAGAAATTATTATCAAGAGCAAGTCAAGAGTATTCAAGAGCATATTTTTAGTGATTTATTGTAGAAATTCAAGATCCAAGCATCATTTCAAATCATATGTGAGTTTATGTATGTTCATGTTATCATTTTTTGTGAAGGCTAACCCTTTTGTAGGTCTCCAAGTAATTCAAGGAATTCAAGAAAGCAAGATCAAAACCTTGAGGATATGTGCATGACTTCATTCCTTCAAGGAAGCCATTGAAGGGTAGTGAGTTGCAATACATTTTGATTCATCATTCCTTCTCATCAATTATCCCTATCCCTCAAAAGGATAGTTTTCTTATCATTGGCATTGCCATTGTGGAAGTGGAAACACTAACACATGACCTTTGACTAAGGAAAGCCCCTTAATGACACAACCATTCATCTCTCTTTGAATGTGAGAGTTTTATTTTTGAAGGAGATTGGAGGAAGTTTGAAGATCAATCATCCATTGTTGCAATAAAAACCCTACCTCTTGACAACTCATGGAAACTCAATTACAATTTAATATCTGATAATGATCTGACAAATTTGCAGATGGAAATAGAAGCTCTGATCTGGCACTAGAGGACTGCAAAAACATATATGAAATCCCTCTGCAAGGACATATATGCCCAGGGTGAACTAGTCCTCCATTTTCAGCCCCAAATTTGAACCACATATGCATAGTGTCTTGCTTTATCCATTTCAGTTGTCTAAATTTGTTTGTGACTTTGTGTTTGTTGTATTTGCATCATAACACTAAATTGAATCATTATCCTAGTTAGGTCATTGCATTTCATCCCTAAAATAAACTTAGGTTTGGTCAAGGGCTGGTTGACTCACCTTTTAGATTGTAAGTCAGTCATATATCTTGTCCAAGTCTATCAAACCCCCACTAATATCCAACATCCTTTGTCCTTATCTAATGAAACTAGGAAAATGAGTGCAAATCATATCATTTTAGGGTTCCCTATTTTTCCTACCTACCAAATAGAAAATAAATATTAAGTAGAGGTTTGGAGAGGTAAATAAGTTAATTCTTATATATTACTATAATAAAATCATAAACTTGAGTTAAAATGACCATGCATTAAAAAATATTGGTTATGAAAAGGTTAATATAGTAGGGATGGAAATAGTTGTTCAATTCTTTTAGTAGCAAGTTTTTTAATAGGGTTAACTCATGTTATCTAGGGTAGATGTAATGTTTGAAAAGGTAGATAAAGTGATTTTCAAGGTGATTTGACAACTTAAGGGAAAACACAAATATTTTAGCTAAAACTAAATACTTTTCATAGGAAAAGATTACCAATACTTAGCATTTGACTTAGTTTGACTTCTATAGCATATGGAAAATTTTGAAAGTATTGAAAAGGTAATTTAACCATGATGGAAGAATTTAAAGTATGAGTGTATTTATGTCATATTATATAGGGTCATGTGCTATATTGACATATCATTATTGGACAACCATGTATGCATGTTCATTTTGAGACACTTAGATGATCATCTTCACATGATATAGAGATTATTCATATTATTTGTCATCCCATTACTATAAATGAGGTGGAGTATTATCACTTTTCATTAGAGGATGCATATTTATAACCCTACTTCATCGTCTCTCTCTTCTATTTCTTATGGTTGATGATAGGAAAATTTAGCTTGTAGTTATTCTAACCTTTACTTGCATGACATAAGCCACTAAATGAATATGGTTGAACCTATATGTTGTAAGTTCCTATGGGTTATAGATGTGTCAAAAAGTATATGCTCACTAAAAAATAAAATAAATTATGTAATAATAAAATTAGATATTTAAAAAAATAATTTTTGGAAAGTTTACTTTAAGAGTTATGATCCTTTAAATTATCTTATCATATTGATTGCATTTATTGGTTGAACCCAATATTTTAAATTGAATAATTTGAGAATGATTTTAAGGAGGTGAAGAGGTCCATCCAAGTTTGAAGGTGACTTTGATTGAAGATACTTTCTATGATTATATTTTTTTAAAATATTAAAAATTTGAAAAGGCTTCAAATGAAGGTATTTATGTAAACACCTTCAAACAAAGGTGTTTTCCAAAAAAATTTATCTTCAACCATGTAAATTTATAATGTCCCACAAGTTGGACACACTATTGTGGGTCTACCCTTTTCCATGTACTCATCCCCATGTATTTGCTATCTACCTCAATTTTACCATTCTCATGTTCCAATCCATTTTCATGGACATGAGATTGATCTTTTAACTATGAATCTAGCCTTTAAATTTTAAATTTTAAATTTGGAAGACACTTTCCTAGAGTTGACTAAACATATGTTTGAACTATTTATTTATACCCCTGTTTTAAAAAATTCCATCAATTCATTTATCATTTATCTTATCTAAGATTATTCAATCATTCATTCAAAGAAGGCATGCTAGAAAACTTACATTAGAGTAGTAAAACTAATCTAGATCTACATCACAACATTCTAGTGCATCATTAAGTTTCTAGATTGTTGTTTTTCATCATTGGCATGACTTTAAAGCTAGTCCTTTTCTAGAACATGATCACTAGTGATTTAATGACCCTTAAAATTTATCTCTAAATATTGTTAGTCCAAATATAAGTGTAGATAGTAGTGAACACAGTGAATCAAAAATCAAAACTATGTATTCTACCAAATCATTTATATATGCAAAAGTTGGATTTGCATGTGAAAATTTGAACCAAACTTATGAATTCAACACATTATGGAGTTGAGTAGTAGTTCAAATCTTAAGATAAATTATAAACTGAGATCTTATAATTTTGATTTTAAGATATTAGAAACTTCCATCATAGAGAGATTA
This sequence comes from Sequoia sempervirens, assembly GCA_007258455.2. Lineage (NCBI taxonomy): Eukaryota > Viridiplantae > Streptophyta > Pinopsida > Cupressales > Cupressaceae > Sequoia > Sequoia sempervirens. The sequence continues at coordinate 378,534 of VDFB02183642.1, forward strand.
TTTCTGTCCCTCCAAAATAAGACTAAATACTTTCATTTATCAAATTTATTTTCCATGTTTAATTAGTGTGATAATCATACTGTGAACCTTGAATTATTGAATTAAGATTAATTTATTCTTATAGAAATGTATCTTACATAATTAACTTAAATTAATAGTAAGAAAAAATATTTTCTCTATTACATTAATTAATCATTAAAATGAAAAAATATATTTTTAAAATTCTAATATTATTGTATATTATATTCATACAAATAACTTATTTATATTAAAAATAAATTGTAACTAAAAATCTGGTTCTTCAATCATAAAAAGTAATCTACTATTTAATGATATGTTTATAAAATTAGACCTAATCAATCATTGTAACTATTGCGATATGATAGGTTTTGTAAGACATACCTCTTACCAACAAATAGTTAATTGTAATGCACGTTTAGTTTATTTTATTAAAAAATTTACAATATATTACAGTTTCATTCTGGAAATAAAAGATGAACTCTATCCATATCAAAATTCTAATCTTCAAACCAAATTTGAAAGAAATTTCAAATTATAACAAGTGGTCTATATTTTCCTAGCATTAGTATTGGTTAATTAGGGATAAATCATTTGTAGAATGGACAAGATAATAGTTTGAAACAATAGATTATTGCAATTCTCATAACAATAGTTTAAAGATAGGCTATATTAATAGTTCAAGATCAACAATAATTGCAAGTTGAATGTATCATGATTTTACTAGGTTAAAGAATATTATAGCTGTTAGATTTAACTTTGATGTTGCACATGTTTAAACATTTTCAATCAAGGATTGAGACTCTAGAAAGTGGAAATCACTCTTAGTTTTGTTCCTCTATGTTTTTGATAAGATATGTTGAATTTATAGGGTGTAGTACCCTTTACACCAGGAGCCCAGAGGGCCAAAGAGGATTAAAAAACAAAAAATTAACATCATATTAGTCTAGTAGCCAAAACAACAGATAGACACCAAAAACTTATAGCAACAATAGACCGAAAACAAAAGGAAAACCCACCCACCAGCAACACACACCCAACCCATTACTTTGCTAAGCCCTCCCATTCCTCAAAGAGGAGATCCAAAATCTCACCATCCACCCATTTGTTGTTAGGTCATTCATCCACATTATTTGTGTCAATCTCCTCATGCAGCACATCAGACAGAGTAAAAATAGACCTGTGGATGACCTGTCGAACCATGAAGCGTGTTAGCCTGGTGAATTTCCTTTGCAATTTTTCAACATGAGATCACAAATTTTTGAGATCCCCTCTCTTCTCAGTTTCCACCTTGTTTGCTCCCTCATCCCCAACCAGGTGTTCAGAGGATTCCAGAGTGGAACCTTCATGGATCATTTTATTTAGCTCCAAAAAGTGGCTCAAACCTTCCACATAATCCTTAGTTTCTTCAATGGTATCATGTTTCATCTCCTCCTTTCCCCCTTCTACTTAGAATCACTGGAAATCTCATCAATAGGGGCCTACTTTTTGTTCTTGGCCAATCTATTAGAACATCTGACACTAGTCTGCTCCACCCCTAAGCCCACATTGGCAACAAAAACAGTCCCCCCATGGGAATCTCTATCAATAGAGTCCTCCTCATCGATGTCCTTTTCCAAGTCCACCACATGGCATTCAGTGCCCTTTTTCCCTTTTTTGTTTCAGGTTTATTTTTGATAGGCGGTTTACTATCCTTTTTAGTGGGAGTTTTCTTAAGTTCACAAAGTCCAACAACCACTTTAGACTAAGCTAGACCCACACCCCCTTTTTTCTTCTTATCTAGGGGTTTACGTTTAGGGTTGTCGGGGGTTTCACTAGGCATAGGGGGATTCTTTCTTTTGGGTCCAATCGTGGCCACCAAAGAAGGTTTATCCAGGGAATTGTTGGAGGCTTCATATTCCTTGATTCTCATAGCCAAAATAGGTTTAGGGGGACAAAGGGAAAAATGAAAGTGGTACAAATGAAAAATTAGGACTTGGTGTAGGGGAAAAGGTGGCAATTTTTTAGGGTTTCTGGCAGCCAAGTCCAAGGTTTCCCTAACAAAACATTCAAGAGATGAAAGTAGAAAGAAGGGAGAGCTTATGAGGACTTTGTGTCTAAGATGGTTTAGCAAGAGAAAATGGTAAAAAAAAAAGAAAATTGAATCTCCCCTCCAGCATAATGTACTTCATAATGGCTAAACATACTTGGTTTCAAGGCTTTGAAAGAGATTCCCTTTCTAACCCTGCATGCAACTTTGTTGGCTTCTCATTTGTTTGGAATAATTTATGGAGGCTTTCCAAATCCTACACTTTAGTATGCTTTTTAAGCTTCTGGCCCATGCATGACAAGCTCATGGCTTTGGCTATGACCTCCTCATTAGTTTGAAAGGAGATACGACCGATAATAACTCTCTTGTCATTCCATGAACTCGCAAAATTTTCTGAGAGCTTCTCATCATGTCCCTAAAGGCATTCCATTAGAGGTGCAATGCCTCCCTCAACACAAATGTGCCAAACAAGGGGGTCCCCGTGAAACTCTTTGCAAGAACCAGGCTCAATTCAAACTTTGTCACCACCCATTTTCTCTCCCAAATTGTGGATTTTCAGCCGAAATAATAGAGCAAGAGGTTTTTCAAAATGCCAACAGAAAAAAAAAAAACACACCCCAATTATCAACACTGCCATACCATAACAAAAAATCTTTCCTAATTAAGGCAATCAGATTTGCACACATACCAGTGGTCATTTGCAAAGAGATTAGGGTCGTGGAGCCAAAAAAAATCTTGCTTAAGTACCTTAAAGTTAATCCAAGAGCCATCATGACATTTATTGAATCATTATTAGCCAAAATATTGATGTTAGTTTTTTCCTTACGCACTTTTCCATAAACGTGGTTTTGAAAATGGTACTTTTGACAAGACGAAGCTCATGAATATTTTTAAATGACCATCTACTCCCTGCAATCTTTCCTGCCCACCATCCAAAATTTTACCCACACCCCTCCACCTCATCATGCAAATGACACATCACCATGAGCCCAAGGGAGAAGTACCAAATGGGTGATCCCACATAACTAGTTTACAATTTTTGGGAGATTCTGATTTTTGCTAAAATCACATATTTTAAGAAATTATAATGATTTAAGCCTTAAAAAGTTACATTTAAAGAATTCCAATTGAAGAGGGTTTGATCAAACTACCTTAGATCAAACCCCCTTGGATAGAACCCCACTAGTTTAATAGAGTCTCCTTTACACCTATCAAAATGTTGATAAAAAACCACTTTTGATTTACCTTTTGGGGGATCAAATGAATTCATTTATAATTTATTTTTTGTAAGTATGTAGTCCTTATTATAAGCTTCCCAAAAATTATAATTTTAAATAAATTTAATTTAATTATTATATTTATTTTTTATTTCTTGTGAATGTAGGTTTTTCACCAAAAATTAAGCTCTTTGTTCTGCACATGTGGAAAAATAGAAGATTATCACATTTTTTTTTTTGAAAAATATGAGTGCACTAGATATTAAAGTCCTTGATCCAACAAAAAAAAACAAATTGAATTCCAATACATAAAATAAAAGTTATGTGTTACACAATGTTCCTATGTCTAAATTGTAATTGCTTTGACTTCGAAACTTGATTAAGGAAACAATATTCAATAAAACACTATGAAACCAATTGGAAGCACTAGATATCATAGTTACAAATCTAAATTTGAAAAAAAATAGAATTTTATTCTTCATGGAATTTTTTTTATGTGTTATACAGTGAGCATCACTCCTTAAAAATGGTGTTTACTAAAAAAAACTAGTTTTTGAAGATGGAAAAAGAAGTGCAATATGATTCCTATTTAGAATCTACAGACAAAATTTCACAAATCACTAGTTTGCATCATCTTCAAATTCCTCATGGTTTAGCTGCTATAGGTGCCTGAAAGTGAAGATTTAGTTAGAAAAAATCAGTTCAGTGTCCAGTTTGGCCAAAAATTGTAAACTAGTATTGTGGGATCACCCAAATGTAACTCACAACAAAAGAAATGTTAGATTTCATCATCCACAGTAATGTTTTTTTTCTTTTTCGCAAGGATAATTCCTTCTATGTTCACAGGGAGGGTCCCTAATATTCTCCAACATTTGGATAGAGCCCATGAAGAGACCAGGTTGGCTTAAGAATAAGTCTCCTAGTTTCCCTCATTGAAAATGTGGGTCAATTCGTTTCTTTCAAGTTTGGTAAGAAAGAAGATAATATCCAATAGAATGTCTCTAATAATCCAACCATTGAAATGATTAAGATTGAAGGAATCAATCACCACCTTAGAGTCTCCTTCAATGTGCAAGTCTTTTATGCCAAGAGTGACATCAATTTTAACTCCCTTGAGTTGCGCTCTAGCCTCAACTGTCATGGATGTCTGTGTTCCAATGCCATTGGCATACCCAACCACCAAGTTTCCTTGTGGTTCTTTGATAATGCCTCCTATGCTTCCCAACCCAGGTTTCCCTTTCACTATGCCATCAAAGTTAAGTTTGTGCCAGCCGGTATTAGGGGGTTTCTAGGTCGTATTAATTCTAGCCAGAGCTTTAGAGTTGTCAAAGGAGTTGATCTCTAATTTCTTGTTCCAATATGATTTGGCCATGTTGATCTTCCACCTAGTAGGAGCCTTCTCTAGGGATTTTTAAACGTATAAGGATATATTATCAGTGATGATTTTGAGACCAATGTCAAATACATCCTTAGATATTTTTTCCACTTCTAAAAATCTGGTTATTTCTTTCTTTCCACAACACCAGCATAAAATGGGGGGGGATCTATCACCAAATTTCTTTAAGCAGAGGATGTTGACAAGGGTCAATCTAGTTTTCAATAAAAATCTTAAGGTCAACATTCAAGGTCTAGTGAATCCCTATTCTTCCAAATGCCAACTCCCAAACATTAATAGCAAATGGGCAATGGAGTAACAGATGAGGGAAAAACTCCTCATCATTCTTACAAAGCATGCATCTATTCGTGATTTGAAATCCCATTTTCCTTAGGTTGTCCTAAGTGATTATCCTATTGTGACAAGCCATCCACCAAAAGAAATTAATTTTTGGTTTTAGTTGTCTGTTCCAGACCTATTTCCAAAACCTGTTCTGGTTTCCATGCATTGACAACAAATCGTAGGTAGTCTTGATAGAGAGGTTACCCTTGCTTTCATTAGTCCAAAAAATTCATCCTCTAGGTTTGAGATGGGAATTCTAGTTAGCAAGAGGATGCCCTATAGGGTCCTAGCTAGGTGTCTTAACTCAAGGGAAAGAGGACAAAATAACTCCAACATTTTCCATTTCATAGAACCAGGAAGACCACACAATTAGTCCCTCATATTCCTTCCAAAGAACAATTTAGTAGGAACCATCAGGTTCTTGAAGTCTAATTGCGAGAGGGGAATTTCAACCAACTAGGGATCCTCCCAGAACCAAATTTTTCTACCATTCCTCAATTTCCATTTCAACCTAGATTGAAGCACAATATTAAAGTACATATATAGGAACATATATTTTTATAGTTATTTGCATTCAGATCATGGGAAAATGATGTGTTGATGATCTTTATTTTATAACTATAGTATATTCATTATGTCTCTTATTTAATGATAAGAATTTTCCACAAGTGCGCTTACAAATTGAATTCAAGATGCCTCTCTAGACATTGAAGATATTCATTTAGAGTGGTAATATAGGAATTATATATTTGTAATAGAGGATTTCCCTATGTTTTTTTTTGTCTAATTTTCTATTACCAAAAAGTGGAGATTATTTTAATAATTTTAATAAATTGTATGGCATGGCCTTCTTGCATGTAAGGTTATTTCTCCATTAAATTTACCAACGTGTAATTTAAATATTGCAGTTAAATTTTTATTACATTCCTCCCAAGTTTCAACACCAACAATATACTAGAAGAACCTTAATTGCTACAGACTTTTAGTTTCACTAGATGACAACCTTCTATTGGTGTAAAATATTTAAAATATACAATAGAAAAAATTTAAACTATGAAGTATCTCATAGGAGTCTCAATGAATAAAATTCCACATTAATACAAATCTTGAGATGATACATTAAAAGATAAAATTATCATGGACACACCATAGACATTGAAATAGTTACTGGATAATGGACAAATAGTTTTTAAACCTTGTTAATGTTTTTTCTACTGATTTGGGTAGATATTTATTGCAACCCAAAAATGTCCCAAGAAATGTTACTTTCCTAGGAAATGGGTTTCAACTCCATATCTTGCAATATAGATTAGAGGCATGTCTCCCACAAAGCTTGTGCATATCAATCACCCTTTTTCTTATGAACTCTCATAAGAATTTTTTTCTATTTCTTGTGTTTCTTTGATTGCGGCTATCCTTTCAATGCTAAAGAACAAATTAGAAGATTAATACAATTTTTGTTTGAGAACTAATATGATCTTGGATATTTATCTTTATCCTCATAGATGGATGTTCAAATCCTTCTACAAATTGTACTTATCCAAGAAATTGTGGTGTAATGCTAATGACAGGAAGCTCTGAGACAGTAACCTAGATTCAAACCCCTCTCACTGAAGTGTGAACCATTGAATATGTAGCAATGTTGTGATGTATGGTTATGACACCTTTATGATTTAGTGTGTAAGCTCATTTGATGTGACATTTAAAAAACTTATATTGAATTGAACATAAGAACGAAAAACAACTAGACCAAGAATCTTGAAAATTTTCTTAACCAAACAAAAAGAACAATTTTTCTTGAAGACACAACATTTTTCTAATTTTAACTTTCTTTTCATGGTGAGACAACTGTAATTACTTATATTTATGGGTTTGAGTGACAATTGGTTTCAAATAGATTCATTTTGTAACTCTTATATTCAGGGCTTTGTGTTTTCCCTTTAGAATTTTGGGTATCGTGTTTGGAGTCTGATATTTTTATTCTGGAGTTTACTATTTGGTGGTTCAATTTTTTTTGAATTTTTAAACAAAAACTAACTCACAAGAAAGTATGGACAAGTGACAAACAAAGTGTATTTATGCAGATAAATGATAAGAGATTTCAAACCATAAGGGTTCAATGAAACAAACCAAATAAGCTTAAGTAGTAAATCATGGTTTTATTATGGAGACCTATGTTTTTGATAAGGTAAGAAGGTTTTCGAAAGGGCCTAGAACCTTGTACAAAGAGAAGAAATAGGACACTTCCAATACACCAAAGTATCAAACTTTTCCAACGATACCAAATAGCAGAAAAAGGTTTTGAAGGGCACTTGAAACCCTCACAAAAAGTAGAGAAACAAAGGAGACACTGCATAACAATATAAATTGTCAACCAACATGTGGCCACTAGAAAGGGGTCACACCCAAAGAAGAGCCACACCAATCATGGAGGTTTGAAATTGTGTCCAAACAAAGAGCTCATAAGGGGGCTTGATCTAAATGAGTCAATCCAAAAATCTTGGATGAATCAATATCATTCATACTAATAGGAACAATTTTATCCCCGAGGGGGCTTCCCCTCAAGACATCAGCATGATCTTCCACATCCAACTCCCTAGCCAAGGGGTTCACCAAGTCAAACTTTTCAGTGGGAAAACTAGCAATGCTCAGAGCCTTCCCAACATAACAAGTCTTCATAGGATTGAAGTCCTGGCAAGAGTGATAAAAATGACCAACTCTAAGGCCATGAGAGCACACCAAAGAGGAAGAATCAAAGATCTCCCAAACACCCAGCTTGGACTAAAACTTAATTTTATTTGGTAGGAGCTTACCAGTTTCAACTAAAACACAAAATATAGAATAAACTAAATGCTTTATGTCTTTCGTGATCCTATCCATGAATAAGAAAGAACCAAAACTATTACCAAGACCTCGAAAGACCTCTTCATCCTAGAATTCCAAAGGAAGTACTGGGAGTCTAAACCAAATAGGGGCCTAATCGAAGCAACCCTTGGAAGCCACAAACTCCATAGTCCAACTTTTCAGAAGGAGAATAGATTTACCAAATAACCAAGGCCCACTAAGTAAGACATCCTTACTTTGCTCAAGTAGTTGAAAGGAAGAAACCTTTACGCATTGCAGCTACTTGCAACAGGCCAAAATCTTTCCATTTGGCTAGAGACCAGCTCCGAACAGAGTCAATATTAGGGTGAGGGCCTAAGAACCTCCAAACAAGAGCATTACCAACAACAACAATAACCTTTTCCACCACAACATCAAGAATTTGAAGAGAGAGGCTAGAAACCACCAAGGACCCTTACACCTGAACAGGAGTAGCAACATCCCCTTCACACGTAGGGAGGGGTCCCTTAATAGCATTCAAACCTACATGTGAATCTATAACATCTAACTCACCAAAGAAGTTAGAGGACAAAGGGGGGTTTTCCAAACCAAACCTAGAGCGAAGATCCTTCACAAGCATCTAAAAAATGTTGAAAACTTTAGATCTAGAAGCCAAAGATGCACCTAGATTCACATCCAATCCAAGCCCAACACTCTACAACCTGCAATCTTGTTGAGTAGGAATCGAGTTATTAAGAAAGCCTTTAAGCAGCCCAAAAAAGGAGCACCATCCTCCTCTTTCTTCCCAACAATCTCACAACCTTGAGATTTCCTTCGAGCCTCCAAAAGAATATCCAATAGGATCTCCTCATCCTCATTAGTCGAATCAGTAAACCACTCATTATCAATCCCATCTTCAGAAAGATCAGAGGAAAATATGACACATGGAGTAAGATCCCAATCCGCAAGAGCAAGGAATTTCCCCTTAACTGATCCCTCATTAGAGCCTCCAAGGACAAAACCCACACCAATGTTAGCAACACCAACAGTAAACTTTGAATCATCCTCCTTTGCATCTTTATCAACGTTTGTCGCACCCACAACCCTAATAGCAGATCCATTGACACCACCAACAAATCCCTAGTCGACAACAGGCATAGCCAAGCCCACTGCCAAAGAGGAGCCGAGGCCAACATATGAAGGAGCACTTGGATTAAGATCCCCATCATTGAATTCCTCAGGGGTTTTGAAAAAAAGCTCCTTGCGCCTCTTCTCACTATTGCACGTCACTCGTTCATGTTGTTGCTCCCCTATGGAGACCTATGTTGACATCTCCATGAGAAATGTTTAAATATACAAATGTTGACTCCTGAATCAAGTAAATAACCATGCAAAACATACAAATTTGAATGTTGAATATGGTAAGTTAGTCTATTCGATTCACTTAAATGTAGAAATATTGAATGGAAAATCAAGTAAATTAGCATAGTCAATTTTTTTAAATGTACACATATTGAATAATGAATTAAATGAATTATAATATTGAATAGTGTACACCATTCAATAAGGCCAAGTACAAGTCCTAAATGAATTTGAAAAAAATATGGTACATACTTAAAATATATAAATGTTAAAAGTAAATCATTGAACCACCATATCCAATTTCATTATCTTTACGAATATTTAAGGTCCTCAAAGAATCTATTGTGCTCTTAGCTAGAGTGAATGGTTTTGTGAAACACAAAGGTGGATTGATTTTAGCCAAGAATAACTAGATTATAGATGAAAACATTATCGTTTTTCTTTCACATCAATAGGAAATTGAATCACAAAAAAAAAATGAACTTAATAATTTGGAAATTATAAAGTATAACTTTATGGGCGAATTTTTTTCCTATTTTTATTATTAACATTTGTAGAAGAAATATAGTAATTTTTTTAATACTTTCATTAATATTTAAGAGGTGTGTGATATTAATAATGCAACGTTAACCAATAAAATAATCAAATATTGTATCTTTGTTTGTGTAGAGGAACATAAGAAAATGTACATAAATATATGATTTTTATTTTATTTTTGGAAAAAAGGTGCAACACACCCATATTATAAGGGGTAAACACTTTTGACTGGAGCTCTTTGGCCCAACGAAGGTTTGAACCCTGGTGGCCGTCACTACAACCAAGTGACTTGACCACCAAACCATGGTCGACATAAATATATGATTTTGAGTTGTAACAAAAAAAAACTACAAAATTATGGTCATAATCTATATGCTTGAATGTTACTATTAAAACTTGTAATATTGCTTTTCTTTGTCATCAATTATATAAAGTAAATTGCCTTGTGTAAGGGTTTAGAGAAATTCTCTGAAGAATTAAGGATTGGTATTTGGGAGAGCATTTTCCCTTGTCACACATTGGTTATGAAATTTATGAGATTGGCATATGTTATTTTATTTGTTGATTTATGTTTATTGTGAACTACTATAAATGATTATCATTTCTTAATTGAGATGTGTTCTTGAATAACATCTTTAAATTTTTTATAATGGAAAAACATTTTAGTGTGAGAACCTATATGTATTTATTATCTTTTATCCAAA
>VDFB02183643.1:0-43822 GCA_007258455.2 Sequoia sempervirens
TCGATGTCTACAGGTTTGAGACTCCAAATGACCCGTTCGTCGACTGACGCTATCTCACGAGTAGTCGGATTGTAATGCTTAATGCAAGCCATTACAAACTCAACACAGTGAACGGAGATAGGTATGGAAGCTGCCTCTAGTAAACCAGACTGCTCAATATTCTGAATGATTGAACTTCTGATCTTAACTGGGTCTAGCACTGCTTCTGGTAATACTTTGTGAAGATCTGTCTCAACCAACCTGCGGAAATCATGAGTAAGGACGGTTTTGGTCCTCAGATTCAGCCGAAAGAATCAAAGATTCTCAAAAAACTTCGTCTGCTGATCAGAACTTGACTATATTATTCTCGATAAAATTTCGAAAGCTAAAAATAAATTGCAGAGTTAAAATAGCTCGAATTGATAGCTTAAAACTCGAGATATGGGTTTTATCCGAAATAAATTCTAAGACAACCCGTAATCCACGCATTTACTTAAAAGAACTTCTTACTTGAGAGGCCAAAAGATTTTCCACTTGAGAAAATTAGCAATTCGAGAACGAATGTTCTGAAGCTAAAAATTCATGAAAAATCAAACGCACAAATTTAATTCGAGAAAACTATATAAGAATGATCCAGATACTGAGACTTGCCAAATTTGCCAATTTCAGGAACATGCAATTTGTATTTTGTGAGAAATCTGAGATCAAAGGATGAAAAAGACGTTTTTTGAAGTCTTCTTCTGTGAAAATCGCCCAAGATTTCTTCGAATTGCTGACAATTGTGAACTTTGATCTGCAAAAAGATATGTTAGGAAAAATCGCCTCTGTGAATTGATGAAGATTTTGCCTTTAACTGGAGGAATTCGCCTTGGAATTGAAAACCACGAATTTCTCTTGAAATTTGCGCCTTTTGAATATGGATGAAATTCGAATTTCCTTGAAGAAAATACGAATTTGTATTAAATTTGAGGTTTCACCTTTTGATTTGAAATACGCCTTTGAATATTTGAAAGGCTTGCGAATTTCAATTGAAACTTGAAGTTTAAATACGCCTTTGATCTGAAGGATTTGCGAATTGCTCTGAAATGCGCCCTTTGAAATTATGAGAAACCACGAACTTATCTTTTAAAAATATGAATTCCCTTTGATAAAATTCGAACTCTCTGAAGTTGCTTTGAAAATTGATAACTTCGATTTCTCTTTGAAGATATGAACTTGCAATTGAAAATCACGAATTTCACTCAAGGATGAATTTGCCCTTAATGAAAATCGAATTTCTCTTGAAAGCTTGTGATCAACAATGAAGCTTGCGCCATGTTAAATAAGAGGAAATTCGCACTGAATTGTGACTGCAAGAATTCATAAACCCTAACCAGAATAGAAATCCTCCGATTGGTTGCCTTTCAGTTCAACTGCCACTGACTAGAAGTTCAAATTTGAAAATAATAATAAAATACTTATTATCATGCAATGGCGCTAAAAATAGAAAATCACCATTTCTGAACAAGCATATTTTGAACTTCAGTTGACAAACTGGTTGAAGCTATGAGATTCATCGTTTGACTTTACTAATTCTGAAAAGTCATCTCTTAAGCACATAGGCGTCCATTTGCTCAAGATACTTCATTTTTTACTAACTCCCTATTTAATAGCTGACAGCACTGTCACGACTGGCCAACTTCGATACTGATTTCCGGATGACTAGGTGATGCTGAGACTGTTCTGAAGAATTCATCGGAAAGCCTACTGAACAAGGAAGAAATGTCTGCTGGGAGACACTACTGTAAAATCCATCGTTTAACCCCTTGAAAAATTAGGCGCACCTGATTAAATTGCTTTACGGGTTCCAGACTTGGCCATTTTCCTAAACTGTCGTCTAACACTTCAGACAGCTGCTGCCGGCAAACGGTGAACCCTGCTGATACGAGACGAAGCTTACTGCATGACTGGAGACATTCTGCATCCAACGGCTGTATTTATGACACCTGAAAGTTGTGTTAAGGGCCTTAAAAACAAAAGCGCCCCTGGCTCTAGGTTGCACTGGTGTTATTTTGACGAAAATCAAACTTCCATCCGAGTACCCTACTTTGACCTCTGACATCTGGAGCTGGGATGACCCGATTCAGGCACTATCTGTTTTAACGGACAACTAGAAGGGCCCTCAAGAGAAGTCCCTGGAGGTATTGAGGCAAGAAAACTGCTTCTAAGACCTCAAAAACTCCAGTGCGTATTTTATTTATGTTTACCGCTACCAGACAGCCATTTTCTGGACATCCTCACTTTGTAGTATGACACCAAAGACCTCGCACGCACAAGCAACTGCCAAATGCTGAAGGCTGACGGCTATGCTCATTGGAAAGATAAATTGATTACGCTCAATAGTTGTGAAGACTAACTTAACGCTCTCATCTCACAGCCTAAAGGTTAGGCCTTTGAACTCCAGTGGAAATACACCTAATATCATTTGATGGTCCGCCCGTAAAATTACGTGCTTGGTAGAATCTCCGCCACGACCACCAGAACGTCGGATCGACAAGCTGAATGATGCGTTGCGGAGCCACGCTAGAATACTACCGATGTTATGAAGATTCTGTCTGCAAATAATGCCATTTGGAGGGTCCTTTAAACCAGCGCCCCTGCCTATACTTGCACTGGGCATAAACGGAGAAGCTCAGTAAACGTGAAAACTCCATTTTAAGCTGATCTTTGGACGACCGCCACCTGAACTCTGAGAGTCGGATGACTTCGCTTGATATCTCGTCGGATAAGCAGACTAGTTGTGAACAAATTGACTGCATCCGGCATCGAAACTGTCGAGATTTACCCCTGCTTCAAGATGGGCGCCCTCAAGCTAGAGGCGCGCTTTTGCCTGGAAAAGACAAATTTCTCATCTCCTAAAATTTAGGGATTTTAACTTCTGTCGCGATTTGCCGGAGTTGTGGTTCTCGGAACGCCTCGCTGGATAGCTCAACGGATAGCCAGACTAATTCTGAAGAGATTGACTTGGATGCTTGAACATTTTAACCAGAATCTTGACCTTCAATAAGTTGGGCGCCCCTGAGCTATACTTGCGCTTTTGGGCTTTTCCTCTGAGAAATCTCCATGATTTGATCTTTAAAAACTCTGCTTCGATCATTGAAAATACCGTCTGCAATATGAAATGTCGTCATGAGATGCTCCTTCGTCGTGAAGATCTTCATTTTGAGTCTCTGCTTCAGGTTTTGTTCAATATAACTGACTTTGACCGACAAACTATTGACAACTACTCCATGCTTGACATTGCCCAAAACTGTGTTTTACATCAAATTAGCAAGATTTAGACTTTAAAATGCAAAATGCCTTGATGAAGCAAAAAATTTGGTTTGGGTACGAATATTTATTGATTGGCTATCCCCTGAAAGGTAAATTCCTTTAACCTGCCCCTCAACTCTTAATTACCTAAGTAACTAAGGCATTAGCTGCCACCATACAGCAATATGGGGCTAAGGGACAACCCTATCAAATAGATCTTTGTCAGTTAACAAGATCAGACAGATTCATTAACACTAACACATGCAGATCCCTGTGAAAAGGGATCTGCTATAAGCCTGTGAAAAAAAGAGCCAAAGCCAAGCCGATCTGATATATTCAGTATGAAGTTTGATTCCGTTTTGTCATAGCCCTTTCTAAACTCTATTTTCTAGAAGAGAACACACTTTGACAATAAGCCTTGCCAATTTAATAAGATTATAAAAAATAACCTTGTCTTTTTTGAATCCTATTTGTTTCCTTCTAACTATCTAAGAAATAAAAAGTTTCAATCTTTGAGCAAAAGCTTTGACTAGGATTCTGATGAAGCATTGAGGAGTAATAGCATGCATACTCCTACGCTTACCTTGTTGGATTGTTTTGGAATGAGTTATATGAGAACTGCATTAACTAACTCAACCAAGGGTTCACTCCATAGTTCCATGGGGATGCATCCCTCATTCAAAACAGCATGTTTCCAAAATGGGGATGCCCCTAAAACGTGGGGATGGAAACATGATGTACCCTTATTGCCCCCCCATTGTCACCACCAAGGAGGAAATAGTTTTGAGACATCTTGCTGCAGCAGGGGACATTTTCAGGACTTCTTGCCCTTTTGGGGATGCCGTGAAGTTCCCAGGGTGGCTTGGGGACACTGAGAAGTTCCTCCACCGTCTCAGAAATGCCGGGGAGTCCCCCCAATTTCTTTCACGATAACAATTTTGATTTGAATTTTGTATCAAAGCTTTGAATATACAACAACATGATGGCATGCACAGATGCTTGACCTTGGAAAAAAGAAGGAATATTTACATGTTATTGGAGGCAAAATAGACTATTAAAACAGCTGTTACTATTTTTGTTTACTCGGATGCATGCTCCTTTATCTTAACTTTAGGAGGTTGGTGTTCAAATATTTCTTAATTTGTACATTATTGACACCTTGGGCTTAGTAGAGAGTGGAGGAAGTAGTGAGGGTAGGGCAGTGGTAAATGTTATCAAATGTTCATAAATGGTTGTGAGTTTCTGCTGACTGCTGTAAGGAGTTTCTAAAAACTCGTCTACTAGGAAATAGAGAAGAAAGTAGATAAAAAGATTCAAGAATGATGATATTCCCGTCTTCAACTGCACAGCCCTTATCATTTAGATTGGTTAGAACCTCTAGCTTCATGTTGGTTCTTTGAAAAATGAAGGTTTGGTCAGAAATTATGAGGACTTGTTTTTGGAGAAAACATACTGATAAAACATGAAAAATGGCATGCGCCATGAAGGTCTGAGTGGTCTTGAAGGCCTTAATTTGGCTTGGTGGTGGGTGCTTCACTCCTCAACCCCATCCTACATCTCAAAAAGGAACATGTGAGGGGTGCTGCCACTCAACCTTGCCGGGTGAACTATCCCTAGAACCCTATTGGGGGGCACTGCTCCTCAACCTTGTTGGGGGATCCCTAGACCCCATACTCTGGGTTTTATATATAGATATATATTATATATATAGCTGGCATACCCTCACTGCCTTCAAATTTGGGTCCATGGTCCTCTCGTCCGCAAAACTTCATGGAATAATGATTCACTCCTAATAGATTCTTAGCATATTTTATTATTTTTAGATAGATTGGCCATATCAAATACCGTAACATCTTGTCAAACTCTACTGGAAGAGTATTTGGACTTGGAAACTTATTGTTTCTGAGCTCTTTCATCCCAGCTGTGACTCAGAAGACAGAAAAGTTATCTTAAACTCACAACTTTTTGTGAGGAACAACTTATCTGACAGGATCTACAGAAGCATCTCTTAAGTACTAAGAGCCCATTGATTTGAAAATTCATTGATCATATACCTGAGATATTTGCTGGATTGTTAATCATCTTTTGCGAGGCATTCATTGAGTCTTGGAGAAGTGGAATATGATCTGATTTATGTTAAAAAAATTCAACTACTACTGTAGTCTTCACAATCAAATAATAAGATGGAACATGATATTAAGATCATGTAAAATTCTGAAGCATCCTAATGGTTTTTATTCTATAAGTGAATGTTCAGTTCGCCTTGAATGTCATAGCCATGCCTAAGTCCAATGGTACTCCATGTCAACAAGAAACTGTCAGGAGTTTACGTGAATCATAATGCAATACTTATTACATAACCTTCTCTATTTGTGGATCATAACTGTAAGTTGATTCTCTCTTATTACAGCTTATATACGATGATTATAATATACCATTTAGAAATATCTTTTACTACCTACTGTATAATTTCGACACACTAACTGAATGCTGTAATTATGTGTATTTATTTTTTCTAAGTTCTATCTACCCAGGAACTGGAAACTAGTAAGCATGGTAAATTATATCTCTGCCCATCTCATATCGCTTGCAATAGAAATGACTATAATTTCTATATAGTATCATGCTTTAGTTGATTTTCTAGTTGCAAATAGCAGACCTATTTAAATGTTATTTTTTAATGCAATACTGTTCTCTAAATCTTATATCAAAAGTTCCAAGTTATGTTTAGATTCCCAAGCTTGAGCTGAAAATAGTTCCTATTTATGTTTGATTTATGAGTAGTGCATGCGGATATTTGGACTGATATTTTCCTTTTGATATAGATAAAGTAGATCAGATGGAATTTCGCAAGAAGCAGCACAAAATAAGACCAGTAGATTTTATTTTATCTTGTTCACAACAATCTCAGTCAACTGATAGCTGTCCAATTGGAGTTCAAAATAATTTTTCTCCTTCAAAGAAAGATATTGGTCCAGTAGGAGTTGTTTTGGCAATTGATCAATCAGTCGATTCAGGTGCTACCCAAAACGTTGCTTTTGACCCCAATCAAAACAAATTACAGCTAGGTGCTTCTACTATTGTTGCTGAAAACAATTCAGTGGTCAGAAGTCAGGCCAGTGAACAGGAAACTAGTCAATCCCATAATGAAGATTCCTCAAAAGAGAATGTTAGACCTGAATTTGTTCATTCCTCTATTCAAGCAGGTGGTCGTGGCCAGCATGTCATACCTAGAGCCCATTCAGATGAACATTTGGAAAATGCACAGGTGCAGGAAGCTCATTCTTCTTCACTCTGTACACCTATGGATGCGCCTTCATGTTCAGAGGTATACACAAGAGAACACCTCCAGTCGCGAAGCATACTCAAGAGTAAATCCACACATGGTTGTGCAATTGAGCAGTCACAGAAAAGTACTGATGGACTTAATCAGAGTTTACAAGCTGATAACATATATGGTTCATCTGAACAGAACAGCAGAGGGAATCAGGGAACTGATATTTTGACCTTTATTTCTCAGGAAGGAGTATCCATTGCTGAAAAAATTGAAGAAGAAAACCTGTAAGTATTTTGTCACTAGTTGTGCTTGTAATAAGTCTTGATATTTGAGAAATAAATATATATGTTTCTATAACTTACAGTTTACATTGGAAAAAATTGTAATACCCTCACACAACATGGTATATTGACTTCACATAAAAATTAAGAAAAAAGAATGTTGTTTGTTGGAAACAGTAATTAAACTTATTAAACACTTTGTCTAAGGCATGATAAATAGTTTTACACTATATATATAGATGGAGGAGGATATGATTTTGAAGTTTGTGTTGCGCCTTCTAAAACCTCTATATTCATCTATCTTCAAACATGACAAGCATGGTTATAAACTTATAAGAACACATGACAAATATTAGAGAGAAGTAATAAAAATCATGAATACTTTATTATAGTGGTTGAGCAGCATATGGTGGGGTTTGTTCTTATGGAGTTTTTAAATGCATCCTTGATTTGAATGAGATATTTTGAAGGGTCACTTAGCTACTCAGGATTTTTTAGTGGGGCAGCCAAAACCATGTTTGCATAAATCATAGTTACAAGACTTGGACTTGGCTCAGACCCAACAAGCTAATTTTTGACCCAGACTCGGACTTGGCACTTAGACTCAACAAATTGAAAAACCATGAAATATATAGATTTTTAAGGATCTAAAACTATTATCATGCACCTTCAATAAATAAATTTAAAGATACAATAAAAAAATCTAATAGAAGCTACTTTGATCACATACACAAGTATACATCAACCACATGAGTATAAAAGCAGATTTTAATTGAAGGAACCAACATTTAAAAAACAAAAATATTGTCAAGCATTTCAGCAGTACAAATATCGTGGATTATGATATTCATGGCATCAAAAACAAAAATCACAATATGGAGTCATGAAGTATGGTAGAAAGGAGCTTGTATCCCTCACTCAACCCAACATTATTTGGAGTCATGTGCTTGTATCTCAGACAAGTCTGCAGATGCTGCTATAGCCTTAGGAGAATTACTTAGGATATGGTTTGACTTAGCAAACTAGAAGTATAAATGTACTAGGAATTTGATTAGGAAAAAGTTGAATGAACAAAAAAATGTTCTTCCATTCAACATGGCCTAAAAAGATTTTTAAAAAAAAAAAACTAGAGTTGAGATTTGGGGGTAGTGTCCCTAGCGGGGTCAAGGGGCAGTGCCCCTTGTGGGGGTTTGGGGGTAATGCCCCTAGAAGGGTTGAGGGGCAACACTCTTGACATACTCCCTGTTGCAATATGGGGCAAGGTTGAGGGATAGAGCCCTCATCACCAAGCCCAAATTAAGTCCTTTGAGACCTCATAGAAATATGGGGCAAGGTTGAGGGGTAGAGCCCTCATCACCAAGCCCAACTTAAAGCCTTTGAGACCACACAGACCATCATGACACATGCTATTTTTCATAATTCTATTGCTTCAACCATCCTCCAAACCTTTAAAAAAATGCTTGATTTTCACGCTTTTACATTTGAGCATTTTCAATTTTTTATACATTTTCTTTCCCTAATTTTCATAGACTTGGCCGATTCTACTTGTCGAGGCACGGTGAGTTTGGTAGTCTTGGCGAGTTTGACTAGACTCATTTGGTACTTGGATCATGAGTCTTTAGGCCTTTGTTTGGTTTGCTTAACTCAAGGATTGCCAAGTTTGGGAGAGCCCTAACGAGTCTTGTAATTATGACATAAATTGGGAAAAAATACCATTAATTGACACTCAGCCCCAATGCCAAATTGTTTTTTAAAAAGTTGCAGTTTTTTTATATTAATTGGTCAAATTGAGTTTTGGTAAAAAAATGCATTTTTGGTTATTATTTTGATTTTTGCAGATTTTTTTTTTCATATTTTCCTAAGTTCGGTTCGGGGCGTTCGGTAAGATGTACGTGGGTAATGGCAAAATTTTTAGGGGTTTAGGGTAGATGTATGTGTATATATATATATATATATATATATTAATAATTTAATATATTATAAATCTATATATATGTATTATATATACAAAAAAATAAGAGAATATAGAGAATTGTAAAACTAAATCATTTCATAGTATGATACTTGATCATTGATCAATGCCAAATGCCAAAGATAAATATTAAATGCCAATTGATAGTTGAAAAATATTCAAATAAAATTACTGAATTACAAAATGTAGTTCATGAAACATTGAAACATGATTCAATGTTCATTGTTCATGTGCTCATCAATCATCAAAAGGATTGTCAGAATCATCATGACTTGGATTTTGAGTGGTTTCAACTTCAAAATCATCATCATTTGAACCCAAAGCGGATCCAACACCATGTGATATGTCATCAATATCACCCACATCATCCATAGTGGCTCTAGCAAGATCCTGAATGGTTGCATCCAAGTCAGTAGACTCGGGTGCTACATCCCAAAGCCTCGCTGCCCCCTGCCTGTATTGAGGATCCTTACGTGACAGAAGACGCAAATTGGAATGAATGTACACTAAGTCTTCAGCTCTTTTTGCAGCCAACCGGTTACGCTTCACTGAGTGGATAAAGGAGTATGTACTCCAATTCCGTTCAGCGGCAGAAGAGCTTGCAACCTGGAGAGAAAACCAACAAAATTAAAAATAAAATAAAATAATGCAAGATAAATTCAAGAATGTTAAGTGTTAAATTTTACAATACAAGTGGAAAAAAAAAAAAAAACTTGTGAGAGGATCTTGATTGCAAGAGGTTGGAGGTACATATAATCTTGACCATGGAGGTACCACCATGTAAGACCATCCATTTTGTATTGGTCTCTAGCAACAGAAGCATTATGATTTTTTGATTTTCCTGTGACAAACATTCCAAATTCTCTCATGACACTTGCATGCACTTCTGGATCACTGAACATTCTACTAAATGCCGTCTTATACCCATTAGCAACTTCAGCATCTCTATATGGCGGTATTCTCCCTGGGATAGAAAGTACTTCAGTGGTATAGTACCTCGGAGATAGGGCATATGCAAGGAGGTGCAATGGAGTTGTCATCTTGTTCCAACGATGAAGAACAATTGCTTCCACCCTTTTGTACAAGGTGTCTTTAGGATCATTCTCTTTTTTTTGTATTTCTATTTTTATTTTTTCCAACATTGTGTCCATGCTATCATAGACATCCCCCAAGCATGGTTCATCTGTATCAGCAAACCGAAGCATAGACATGATAGGTTCGGTGAATTCCAATACATAATTCACACGATCCCACCAATCGTCATTCAAGATCATTGCCTTGACTTTTTGGGCCCTCTCTGAATTTGATTGCTTCCATATACCCCATTGGTTGCTAATAACCATTTGACTCAATGCATCTTTCACCTTCACAAGTCGTCTCAGAACAATTGTGTGAGATGCAAACCGGGTCTCGGCAACCTAAGAACATGTTAATAGTAAGTTAATAACACATTTAAAATATGTAAATAATGCAAAAAATTATTTTATTCAATTATGTAAAACATGACATAAATGATAAATGAAACTAAATAAATTAAATTTTAAAATTTACCTTCAACAATTCCAATGTTGAAAAAGTTCTGAAAATTGCTTGTGACATATGGTGGTTTGTCACAAACATCTGGATCTCCTCAGACTCCTGGTATATTTCTTTCACCCACTCTATTTGGGTGCCAATTGCTTGCATCACCAAATTGAGGGAGTGTACGGTGCACGGTGTCCAAAAGATGTGCTCATATCTGGCCTCTACCAAAGCACCTGCAGCCCTGCAAACTTTTGCATTGTCCGTAATTACTTGGACAACATTTTCACTACCCACCATCTCTATGGAGTCAATGAGAATCCTGGAAATGAACACTGCATCTTTCACTTCCCCTTCACAGTCAACCGCCCTCAAAAACATTGCCCCCTTGGGGGACACTACAATAACATTAATCAATGGACGGTTTTTGCAATCTTTCCATCCATCGGAAACAATAGATACACCTGTTTCAACCCAAGAATCTCTAATTGGTTTTAGTTGGGCCTCTACATATTTCTTCTCTTTTTGCAATAAGGTGGTACGCACCTTTTCATACCCAGGACTTGTGAAATCAGGAGGTGCACTATTTATTGCTGACACCATGTCCTTCCAATATGGTGATCTCACCAAGTTGAATGGAAGACCATTGGCATAGAGGCAACGTGCAATTTTTTCTTCAGCAATATCTCTTGCCTCCATTTTAAATGCCTTCTCTAATGGACCTCTCTTGCGGGTGGTGGTTTCTGGTTCTTCATCTTCTTCTTCCGTAGAGGGTATAGACAAGAAGGGATGTCTAGAGGGCCTAACTATCTGATGAGTGGGTAATGTTGTTTTTTTCTTTCCGGAACTATAACTAGTTTGTTTTCCTCTTGCAACCGAATTGTCAGCATCTTCTTGTTCTTTTATAAATGCTGCTATTTGTACAGCAGAAAACCCCTTCTTATCTGGGCCCACACACATATTAATCCCTTTACCACCAGGGCCCATAAAATGAAGTTTCACTCGGTAGTAGGAGCTATTATATTGTACATTGCAAAAATTACACTTCCAAACAAACCCCCCACCTCCAGGAATTTGTGAAATTCGTGTGGTATGTCTCCATAAAGGAGATCCTTTATCAATTTTGAACTTTTGGCTTCCATCCCCACCCATTGAACTTTGACTACTGGCCATTGTTGCAATCTATAAAAAAAATGAAAAAAAAAAATATATATTTGAAAAACTTCTTCACAAACTTGAAAAAATTCATCAAAAACTAAGAAACTTAAAAAAATTCATCAAAAGATTGAAGAATAGGGTTTAAATGCATACCTTGAACACTTAAATCTCCTTTGTAGAAGCTATTTGCCACTCCACAATCGATCTCCTTCAAATGCAATCACCTCCCTTCAAAATGCTAAGATGGAAAGAAAATATGGAGAGAGCAAAATGAGAGGTAAAAATGAAATGTTTTAGTGTTGAAAGGCCTCATATTGGGTCGTTTTAGGGTTAAGAGGCAAAATAGAAATTAAAAAATTGTTTTTTTTTTCACTTTTGGGCCCACTTTTTAAGTGCTGGGCCATGGGTTCTCAAGGGTTCGCCCGGGTACGCGGCTGGTACCCCCGGGTCCGCGTACCTATGGGCAAGGTACTCGCTGGGTATGCACAGGGTGCGTGCCCAACGCGTACCCACAGGCGAACCCATACCGAGTTCGCACCCAAACCGGGTTCGAGGCTTGTGGGTACGAATCCGGTAACTTAGATATTTTCCCTTAATTTGAGCTCTAGGCTTAACTTATTTTTACTAACCCTAACTCTAACTTGATTTCTTTTTTACTAACTAAAATATATATTGTCTTTTGCATTGCTGAGTTGTTCTGAGAAAGATTTTGGCTATTATGGCCAAAACCATTTTGTGACGCTTGGTGAAGTAGGCAACCAAGACTTAATGTGCATTCTCGTGTAATGAGCCGACCCAATTTTTTTCAATTTTTTGATAGCAATTACAATGCAACAAGCACCCGTTAAGGTTAGCTCAAACCCAAAACAATGCTGAAGTAACTCAACCCAAGACGTGGGCTCTAAAACCCGATGTGGGTGAGGGGCTTGCACATGGTGTTGAGGGTCGTTAGAGCTCAAACTGAAAACAGTACTGAAAAGTAACCCAACCCAAGAAGTGGGCCCTAAAACTTGAGATGGGTGAGGGGCTCGCACATGGCGCTAGGGGTCTATGAACTTGGCAACGGCTTAGCCGATCAACAATATGATGTTACAATGCATTACAAAAAGTAACTAGGCGGCTTGCCGGCCTCTTCCACTTTTCAGCGGGCAGTATAGGAAAGTAAATGCAGAAATGAAAGACTGGAGCAAGGCCAGTCTCTTACACAATCGTGGGAATTACAAAGTGCTTAGCAAGAAAATAAGATAGCTGATAGTACTACTGTTCAGCTTTACAATGAGGTAGAAATGCCTGCCAAGAACACGGAATTAGAAGTCTATCAATGCTGCAATAATGTATAATATCTCTCCAATGCTCAACAAGACTTCCTAGACTCAAACCCAACTCAAAGGACAAACTCCTACAATTTGATATGACTGAACATTGACTGAAAATGCACAGACTAGCAACCTGAAACTTCACTAAAATGCTCACAAAACTCTCTAAACACCCCCAAAAGATCTGATAACAAATTCAAATGCTTCTAACAATAGTGGCGCCCAAATCCCAATGATTAAACACCCTCAAAATTGACTTATTTTATTTTGCACAAATCCCAATGCAAGCTCCAGAAGGTACGACTCTCTAAGAGGGGCGATTTCATGCCATAAATCCATCTCTTAATATTAAAATCTACAAATTACCAAGAAGGGGCGCCTCAAGCAAGGAAACTCAGTTAGCAAATACCCAGAACAAGATAATTTTTATTTCATAACCTATGAGCAAAAGCATCAATCAGCTATACTAGACCAGTAACTCCAAAAATTGACAGAAATGCAAGAAACTCAACTACAATGTGCTCAATCTGCTCTCAAGGATTAAGAACAACAATATCTCAACTAGTTGCTATCTTTGAAGCAAGAAGTCAAGCCAAAGCTAGGAGGTATGCATTCCTCGAAGCAACTCACTCACCATTTTGGTAGCATAACATTACTAAAGACAAGAGATAACCAAATGAAGAGCAAAGACCTCCTTATATATGCTCTGAAAAGCATCTCCAAAAGTCTCTAGAAGGTACACCCAAACCAAGAAGTCAAACCAATTCAAATTTGCAAGTTGATTCACTTCCCTCTCAAAGTGGTGTTCCTCTTCAAGAATAAAATAATTCTTTTAATAAAATAATGCTCCCATTAAAGTTGGTGTCCATTTCCTCAAGCAATAATTTTGGCCTTAGAAAACATTTTAATTAGCCTCCTGATGAGGCATCCACCCTCCAAAACCCTCTTTTCAGAACAACTTAAAGTTATGAAGCTAGGCCAAGGGGTTAAAATGAAAATATAACATTATTTTAATTAAAATAACTTATCTCTCCAAAATATGCACCAAAGAGCCAAAATCAACATTACCCACTGAATTGCCAGAAGAGGAAATCTTGTTGAGCTGATGCCAACTGGACCACTGCCAAAAATAGAATTTACTAAAAATAGTAAATTCAGAAAGTTGCTCGGATCAAGATACATGCTTTACCATTGCGAAGCTCTCTGAAAACCCAGAAAGAATCCGCAATCCAAACTCCAAACTTCCAGCAACAACCTCCTAGAAAATAGGAAACCCTAATTTTCGCTTTTGAGTAGCCTACAGGCCTCCTTGATAGGCTAACGGTCAACTGCATTGATAATTGCTGAGAAGGGGACATTACAGTCCGCCCTCCCCAAGATTGCTTGCCCTCAAGCAATCACAAGACTGGATGCTACAGAGTCTCCTCATTCTCCCAAGTTGCATCCTCCAAAGACAAATCCTTCCACTTCACCAAATATTCTTTGATTGTCCTCCTCAACGAACATTCTCTGGAATCAATGATCTCTTCAGGAGTCAAAACTAACTGCCCCTCCTCATCCAATGGAGGCAAATCTGATGAAGCTACAACGTTGTGCCCAAGTGCCTTTTTGAGATGAGACACATGGAAAACATTGTGAACTTTGCTGCTTGCTGTTAACTCCAACTCATAAGCCACTGCTCCAACCTTCCTAATGACTCTGAATGGCCCATAGAAATGTGGTTTGAGTTTCTTTGCTCCACTCTTCTTGTGAGTAGAATGTCTGTAGGGTTGAAGCCGAAGATAAACCATGTCTCCAACCTCAAATGATCGCTCAACACGCTGCTAATCAACGTACATCTACTGATTTTGTGCGATTTGAAGATTGTTCTTCAAGGACTCCAAAATATCTTGACTTTGCTGCAACAAATCCTTGGCTTGAGGGGCTTTGCTTTCACCAAACACCAAATCAGCAAAGCTAGGAGCCTCATAACCATAAAGAGCCATGAATGGAGACATCCTTATTGACATGTGGAAGGATGAATTGTAGCAATACTCTCCTAGGTGAAGCCATCTTACCCAAGCTCTTTGCTGCTCTGAAACATAGTTTCTGAGATAGCCCTCCAACCACCTGTTAACAATCTCTGTTTGTCCATCAATTTGAGGGTGATAACTAGTGCTTGGAGTGAGCACTGTACCACTCATCCTGAAGACCTCTTTCCAAAAGGTGCTTAGGAACTTGCTGTCCCTATCACTCACAATGTTTTTCGGCAACCCATGCAATCGAAACACCTCATGAAAAAACAAATTTGCAACTTGAGCTACTGAAAATGAACTAGTAATGGCAAAGAAATGAGCAAACTTTGTTAATCTATCCACCACGACATAGATACAGTCTTTGCCTTGAGTCTTGGGCAACCCTGTGATGAAGTCCATCGATATGCTTTCCCATTTTTTATTGGGAATAGGAAGAGGTTGCAGCAACCCAGCTGGAAGAGTATGCTCATTCTTGTTCATTTGGAAAATGTGACACTCGATGTAGCGTTGGATTTCTTCTTTCAGCCCTTTCCAAGGAAACCTTTCTCGAATCTGCCCATATGTCTTAAAATAACCTTGATGACCCGCAAGTGGGATGTCATGGAATGTCATCAAAATCTTCTTTTTGAGCTTAGAATCAGCCACCAAAAAGATCCTTCTTTTTTAGTGTATCAATCCATCAACCACTTTGTACCTTTCATCATGAAAAGTACCTTCAATGATGCTGGTTGTAAACTGATCTTTGGTATAATCAGCAAGCAACAACTCCTTCCAATCAACAATAAGCTCACACAATGAGCTCAAATGAGGCCTCCTAGATAGAGCATCCGCCACAATGTTGTTTTTCCCTTTGACATACCTAATGTAAAAATCATAAGCTTGAAGCTTACTCACCCACTTTTGTTGCCTTTCGTTCAAGTCCTTTTGATGCATGAAGTGCTTGAGGCTATTGTGATTAGTCTTGACAACAAACTTGCTCCCCACCAAATATTGTTTGAACTTAGCTAATGCATGCATGATTGCAAGCATTTCTTTGTCATAGATGGAGTAAGTCCTTTCAACACTTCTTAATTTTTTGCTTTCAAACACAATGGGATGCTTATCTTGCATCAAAACAACACCAACACCTTCTCCTGATGCATCACATTGTAGCTCGAAAGGCTTGGAAAAATCCGGTATGGCCAAAACCGAACAAGAACTCATGATCTTCTTGAACTTATCAAAAACACTTTGTGCCTTTTCTGACCAAAAGAAAGCTCCCTTTTTAGTGAGGTCAGTAAGAGGAGAAACACTTTGAGAGTAGCCCTTCACAAACCTTCTGTAAAAGCCACAAAGACCCAAGAATCCCTTCAAATGAGTCAAGTTCTCTGGAGGTGGCCAATCAACTATCGCCTTGATCTTTTCTTGATCAACCTTCACCCCTTCAGCACTGATTATGTGACCAAGCTAGAGCAACTCCTTCATTCCAAATTCACATTTGGATTCTTTGGCAAACAAGCTTTCTAATTCCAAGATGGTAAGCACTTCCTCCAAGTGCTTGAGATGTTCTTCCCACGTCTTGTTGAAGATGAGGATATCATCAAAGAAGATCAACACAAACTTCCTCAACTGTTTCTGAAAGACTCGATTCATACAAGACTGGAAAGTGGGAGGAGCATTAGTCAACCCAAATGGCATGACTAAAAACTCAAAGTGTCCATAGTGGCATCGAAATGTCGTCTTCTCAACATCTGATCCCCTCATTCGAATTTGATAGTAGCTCGATCTCAAATCAATTTTTGAAAACAACTTGGCACCATGTAGCTCATCAATTAGCTCATCTATCTTGGGAATGGGGTACCGGTTCTTGATTGTGCTTTGATTCAAGGCATGATAATCCACACACATGCGGATGGTGCCATCCTTATTCTTCACAAGAACAACGGTTGAAGCAAAGTGGCTCTTGCTTGGACGAATGAAGCCCATCTCCAAGAGTTCTCTTATGTTCTTCTCAATCTCATCTTTTTACTTCTTAGGATATCGATAGGGTGTTGTGATAACTGGCTTGGCCCCATCTTTGAGTTCAATGACATGCTCAGCTCCCCTTTAAGGAGGCGGCCCAGGAGGTAGATCAACAAACACGTTACTCTTCTTGGTGAGCAAGGACTGAATATCTGGAGGATAGTCCCTCTTTGTTTCCACTGGACTAGTTGGAAGAACCATACATTCTGCAACCCATTCAACTTGATCATGCCGAATCAGCCTCTCCATTCTTTTGAATGACACAATTCGAGGACCACCATTGGACATCCCTCTTAACACCACCTTCTTCCCATTGGATTGAAACTTGAGCTCCATTGTTTGCAGATTTAGAGAGATTTCTCCAAGAGAACGCAGCCATTGAATGCCAAGAACAACATTCGTATCTCCGATGCTTACAACATAGAAGTCATCTTTAACTTCATGGTTACACAATTGCAAAGACATGTTGGAAACCTTGTGAGTGCATGAAATGTGAAAGCCATCAACCACCATGACTTTGAATCTTTCGAACTCTTCAGTCTCGAGTCCTCTCTTTGCGACCACCCCTTCATCAATGAAGTTGTGCGTTGCTCCAGTATCTATCAAGGCAATGATACGATGCTTCCCAATCATGCCACAGACCTTGAATGATTCATGCTTTTGAAAACTAAAGAGTTGGGCAAATGTGCCCCCTCCTCCTTGCTCATCCTCGGCCTCTTCTGGATCCTTGTCTTCCTCACTTTCAACAAAATCAGACTGCTGCTCCGAGTGATCAGATTCTGATCCAAAATCAGAATAGGCCTCCATGTGGTTAGAATGACCACGTCCATAGCATCTATGTCCTTTAGTCCATGGTTATTTGCATGTGTAACATTTTCCCTCTTTTCTAAGCTTTTCATGAAGCTCATCATCCATCCTTGAAGGGAATCTTTTATGCTGATTTGAAGAGTGCCTCTTATCTTTCTTGTGAGCAAAAGGCTTAGGCGGAAATTTTGGCCTAGGGGCTAACAACTCCATACTCCTAGCCTTCTTGATGGCTTCTTCAAGACTTGGTGGGTCGAAAGCCTTAACCCACCCTTTCAAAGGTTCTACTAAACCTTCGAAAAACAACACTACCAATCTTCTTTCAGTGATGTTGGGCACCATCACGGAAAGCCTTTGGAAATCAGCTATGTATGCATCCAAGGAGCCATGTTGCTTCAAATGTGCAAGCTCGCGAAACCTCACTTCAGGATCCTTAGTGTCGAACCTCTCAATCAGCTTGTTGGTGAACTCATCATAGATTCGAATGAGGTTGTGGCCAAGTGTGACCAAACCATGGTACTGCCACTCATGGGTAGCTCCTTCCAAATGCAACATTGCAAACTTTATGGCATCTTTTTTAGGCATAGGCCTTAACGAGAGCTAGTTGTCCAACTTCTGAATCCACAACCTTGTTGACCACTTATCACTTCCATCGAAGTGAGCCAAGGACACCTTCCAAAGGGCTTGTTGATAGTTACTTCTAGGAGCCATAGGGGTTCGGTTCTCAGTTCTTCCACCATTTCTTTTGTTCCTATGATTCAAGAATTGATCAAAGGACCATTGGTCTCTAAGATCAAGGGGTAAGGTGGCATATTCCATGTAGGCTTGTCTGACATCATCTGCAAAAGGAATTGCAGCCTCAACTTGTGGTTTTTCCCTCTGAGTGAATGTAGGAAAGAGTGGCCTAGAGGTGGATCCTCTAGAGGTGGCCTCATGCTGGCCAATAGTCCTGTCTCTCCCATTGCCATTGTTTCCATTGACACCACTATTTTCTCCTGTAGCATTGTTTTGGTGGGGTGGATTCTGAGTAACTTGCTGATCCATTCTTGCAAGCAACCGTGACATCATGTCAATCATCCCATCAAACTTCTTCTCCATTCTGTTTTCTCTTTCTTCCATGGTCTGCCAAGGATTATTTGACATGTTCTCAACTGCTTTACTGGTATCTACTACTTTGCCAGTCTCTCTCAAAGCCTTTGGAACTGACGGAAACTATGACTGATCTCTTGCCTAACTTTTGGTGTAGTATCTGTGGGCTTTGTCACTCATTTGTCTACTCACACTGTTGGGCACAGGATGGCAGAATCATGGCTCTGATACCACTGTAATGAGTCGACCCAAGTTTTTTCAATTTTTTGATAGCAATTACAATGCAACAAGCACCCGTTAAGGTTAGCTCAAACCCAAAACGATGCTGAAGTAACTCAACCCAAGACGTGGGTCCTAAAACCCGATGTGGGTGAGGGGGTTGCACATGGTGCTGAGGGTTGTTAGAGCTCAAACTGAAAACAGTACTGAAAAGTAACCCAACCCAAGAAGTGGGCCCTAAAACCCGAGGTGGGTGAGGGGCTCACACATGGCGTTGGGGGTCTATGAACTTGGCAACGGCTCAGCCGATGAGCAATATGATGTTACAATGCATTACAGAAAGTAACTACGCGGTTTGTTGGCCTCTTCCACTTTTCAGCAAGCAGTATAGGAAAGTAAATGCAAAAATGAAAGACTGGAGCAAGGCCAATCTCTTCCACAATCGTGGGAATTACAAAGTGCTTAGCAAGAAAATAAGATAGCTGACGTTAAATTTAATGATCAGATTAATGCACAAAAAATTAATTCAAATCAGATGCAATAACACAGCAGATACCCTGGGAAAACCCTCCTCTTGAGGGAGAAAAACCCAGCAACAATTTATCACTTATATATTGAATTGTCACAAAAATGATCTCCTTACAAGAGGCCAATATGCAGGCCCAAAAACATGCACCAAAGAGTGATGCAACACAAAACTATAATGCTGATAGAACTCAGCCTCAAACAATGTACTCTCCTATAGAATTCGCTTTCACTTCTAGATGATTTGCACTTTGACTTCAATGAATGGTATCGAATTGAACTTGAATATATGATTGTGAACAATGAGAATGCCATCAAATATATATATAAACTAGAGGAGAGGATGTGACTCTTCAAGGCACCATGTCGGCCAAAATTGCATTTTAACAATAAGACGTCTCTCTTGAAATTCACGCCTCTTTGTATCAAGGTCGGCCTTGATAGAAAATCGTGTCTCTTCATTATATAATTGTTTGCTTAACAAATAGATGTGTCTTTACAAAAATCATGCCTCTTGTGTCTTAATAAATCAAATAGCCTGGGGCTATTATTTAATTTATTGCAAATAAGGAGATCGCTGGAAGAATACTTCTGACGCTGCATGTTAACATCAACACTCCCTCTCAGCTAGGGAGTATACTTCCAACTGCACAGGACATATCACCTCATTGTGATGTCGACCACTATGGCTACAACCATAAGTGAAAAGAAGAATATCACCTCATCGTGATATCAAATATCACCTCAACATGATATCAACCATAATGGCTACAACCATGTATGGTATGCACAAGTGTTCATCACTTGCGTGATGTTGTCACCTCAACATAACTTTCACCATGGCTCTCCCAGAGGGTGAAAACACAAGTACAAGAAAATCATCACGGACTCTCTCTCGTGACGCTGTCATGGAGTCACACACATGACATCCACCATGACTCTCTCAGAGGGTGAATCAAGGAATTTCACCTCGAACTTCTCTTATCGAGAAGAACTCATTAATCAAGGGATTACACCTCGAACTTCTCTCACAGAGAAGAACTCGTTAGTCAAGGGATTTCACCTCAAACTTCTCTCACAAAGAAGAACTCATTAATCAAGGGATTTCACCTCGAACTTCTTTCACTAAGAACTCATTACAGAGGATCACTGATACTGAGACTCTTTCTCAGTTAAGGCTAGATTCTCCACCATACCAAGCTTATCTCGAAAGTACACAAACTTTATTCTGGAGAGAGGCTTGGTGAGAATGTCTGTCGTCTGCTCATTAGTGCTGATATACCTCAACTATATAGCCTTCCTCAATACCATATCTCTGATTTAGTGGTATTTTATCTCAACATGCTTGGTTTTGTCATGAAACACAAGATTGACATAAAGCTTCACACAACTCTGGTTATCACAATGAATGATAGTAGGCTCCATCGATTGTCCAAATAATCCTGCAAGGAGCTTACGAAGCCACACTGCTTCCCAAGCTGCCATACAAGCTACAATATATTCTGCCTCTGCTGTACTCAATGCTACAGATGTCGCTTTCTGCTGCGAAATCATAGCAGATCCCAGAAGCAACATCGTAGGTGCTCTTCCGATCTGTGACACTCCCTGCCCAATCAGAATCAGTATAACCATAACTCAAGTCCGTGATGAAGAATATCTCAACCCATATCCAACTGTGCCATGCAAGTATCTCAGGATATGTTTAGCTGCAACAAGATGTATATGTCTCGGTTCACACATGAATTGACTAAGTGCACTCACAGCATAACAAATATTTGGTCTAGTGTTAACTAGATACATCAACCCAATCAACTGTCTGTACATTGTAGGATCCACCAAGTTTGAACTAGCTGCAACCTCCTTCAATTTATGTAGGTTGGTCTCCATAGGTGTAGACATGGATTTGCAATCCATCATACCAAACCTCTTAAGTATATCAATGGTGTACTTCCCTTGACTTAGAATCATCTCATCTGGTTTCTGCCAGACCTCTAGGCCAAGGAAGTAGTGCATAAGTCCAAGGTCTTTCATCTCAAACTCAGAGGCCAAATCTTTCTTACATTTGATGATTAAGTGCTCTTCTCCAGTAAGAATCAAATCATCAACATATAAAACCAAAATCAATGCTTCACCATCAATTACCTTAAAGTACAGGTTAGAGTCAACATCATTCTTCAAGAAACCGAAACTTGACAGGTAACGATCAATTCTTTTGTACCATGCACGAGGAGCCTGCTTAAGACCATACAAGGCCTTCTTCAACTTGCAAACATGAGACTCCTTCCCATGTACCTTGAACCCATCTAGTTGCTCGATATAAACTTCTTCCTCGATCACACCATTTAGAAAAGTTGTCTTCACATCCATTTGATGAATCTTCCATCCTCTAGATGCAGCAATGGAAATGATGGTCCTAACAGAAGTGTAGCGAGCAACAGGAGCAAATGTTTCTTCATAATCAACTCCCTCTTTCTGTGAGAACCCTCGAGCCACGAATCTTGCCTTGTACTTCTCAATGCTCCCATCAGCTGCATGCTTGATCTTGAAAAGCCATTTCGAAGATACCATAGATTTGCCTTCGGGTCTAGGAACAATGTCCCAAACATCATTCTTGAGAATTGATTGGTACTCCTCTAACATAGCATCTCTCCAAACCTATTGACTAGAAGCTTCCTCCACACTAGAAGGCTCAGACTCAATAATCTGACTCATCAAGGCAACATAACTGGAGAACTTATGTGACCTCTTACTTTCTCTGAATGTACCTCTAGGATCTGCGAACCTTTCAGCCTCTTGCATAGTTTGCCTAGCCCAAAGAGGTCTCTTTCTTCTAATCACTATATCGGTAGGCCCATCAGTAGGTTCCAAGGGCTCAACTGGATCAACATCTTCCTTCGGTTCTGAAGTCTCCCTCTGAATCGCAGGAGTATGGTTAACTTCCATATCCTGAGGAGATTCATCAGTGTCAATCTCCACATGAGTTCCCTTGGATCTTCTAAATGCAACATCTTCCTTGAATGTGACATCTCTACTGATCTCAATCAATTTCTGACCTGGAACATATATCCTGTAGGCTTTTGATGTCTCACTGTAGCCCACAAATATTCCCTTCTTGCCAAAAGGCTCCAGCTTTGTTCTCTTTTCCTTTGGAACATGGACATAGACAGGACATCCAAAGATCCTTAAATGACTAACTTCTGGCTTCTTTCCTATAAAGGCCTCTTCCAGAGTCATATTCTCTAAGACCTTGTGAGGACTTCTATTTTGAACATATACTACAGTCCTAGAAGCTTCTGCCCATAAGGTTTGCAGATCCTGGTCATGAATCATGGCTTTTGCTACTTCCATGATCGTCCTGTTCTTTCTTTCTGCAACACCATTCTGTTGAGGATTATAGGGGACACAAAACTCCCTCTTAATCCCAGAATCAACACAAAAATTTTGAAAGTTGTCAGAGGTGTATTCTCCTCCATTATTAGATCTGAGGATCTTGATTCTTTTACCGGAAAGATTCTCTACTAGAGCTTTGAACTACTTGAACCTTTCTAACACCATAGCACATCCTTTGCAAGTTCCTTCATGCTCCTGATTGAACTTAGGAAGTCCCGTGACCATCTTCTCCATGATAGGTAAGGCTCGGAAGTGTAGATGAACCAATCTTCGATGCCAAAGATCACATAAGCTTGAAGAATCATGAACTAATGCCTGTAGAGGACGCGTACATAGCCTATAGAGGCTTTCATGTCTAACACCAATTACTTGAGCATCTTGGAAACTGGAATTCTCCATCCACACAAGAACTTTGCCTTTGGAGAAGGCAACTTGATATCCTTTATCTTCTAGGGCTGAAATGGAGATGAGATTGCGCTTGATTCCTGGAACATAAAGAACATCTCTTAATTGAAGTGTAATGCTAGAATCCAAATGAAGAGTAGAGGTCCCAATCCCTTTCACAGAGTAGCCAGCATCATCTCCGATAATGACTTGTTCGGAAGAATCTTTCTCCACCAAACTTGATAAGTGCTCCTTAAATCCAATGATGCATCGAGAAGCACCATTGTCGATAAGCCAAGTGTTGGTATCTGTAGGTACATTGCTTGACAATGTTGAATAGAACAAGTATTCACATGAATCCTTCTGCGGAGAAGCATCATCAACATCTACAACTGTGGCTTGTTGCTTAGGTCTAGATGGACAATGCTTAGCAAAGTGACCATACTTGTCACATCTAAGGCATTGGATCTTGGACATGTCTCTCTTCTTCTTGGAAGCGGGAGCATCATCATTTCCCTTATCTCGATTCCTCTTGAAGAAACCTTTCTTTCCATCTTTTCCTTTCTTCTTCGAAGCATGGGAGGCGAGAACATGAACATCTTCATTCTTTGAACTTTGACCAACGCCTCTAGCCACCATCCTTGATTCTTCTTGAATGCAGTCTGCCCTTAGACGATCAAACTTAGGCATTTTTGATCTTGCACTGATTCCTTGAATGTAGGATTCCCAAGACAAAGGAAGACCATTGAGAGCAAGCATGGTCAAGTCTTTGTCGTCAACCATATGGCCAATTGTCGAGAGCTGATCTCTCAAATCTGAAATCCTCATGAAGTATGCAATCACTGATTCTCCTTTCGCCATCTTCACATGGTGTAGTTGTTGCTTCAGTGCAAGTGCTTGGCTGGTATTGTTGATTTTGTACATTTCTTCCAATGTTTTAAACATGTCTCTTGCCGTCTTCAACTTAAAGACAATAGGAACGATATGATCCTTAACGGAATCAACCAACATTTTCATTGCCTTGGTATCTTTCTTCTTCCACTGCAACTTCTCTTCTTCCTCCTCAGGTTCAGAAACACTGGACTCCACAAACTCACTCAAGTCATTCTCTTGCAAGGTAAGCATGATCCTGAATCTCCATGATGTGAAGTTGGATGCTCCCTCGAGTCTATCCTCAATCTTAAGCCCATTCACCATCTTGACTAAAGTATAGATAGACAAAGAAATATAAATAAGAGAATAGAGTATCGCTGTAAGGACAAATCTGATCACGATCTCCTCAAACCCGCTCTGATACCATGTTAAATTTAATGATCAGATTAATGCACAGAAAATTAATTCAAATCAGATGCAATAACACAGCAGATACCCTAGGAAAACCCTCCTCTTGAGGGAGAAAAACCCAGCAACAATATATCACTTATATATTAAATTGTCACAAAAATGATCTCCTTACAAGAGGCCGATATGCAGGCCCAAAAACATGCACCAAAGAGTGATGCAACATAGAACTATAATGCTGATAGAACTCAGCCTCAAACAATGTACTCTCCTATAGAATTCGCTTTCACTTCTAGATGATTCACACTTTGACTTCAATGAATGGTATCGAACTGAACTTGAATATATGATTGTGAACAATGAGAATGCCATCGAATATATGTACAAACTAGAGGAGAGGACGTGACTCTTCAAGGCACCATGTCGGCCAGAATTGCATTATAACAATAAGACGTCTCTCTTGAAATTCGCGCCTCTTTGTATCAAGGTCGGCCTTGATAGAAAATCGTATCTCTTCATTATATAATTGTTTGCTTAACAAATAGATGTGTCTTTACAAAAATCGTGCCTCTTGAGTCTTAATAAATTAAATAGCTTGGGGCTATTATTTAATTTATTGCAAATAAGGAGATCGCTGGAAGAATACTTTTGACGTTGCATGTTAACATCAACAGCTGACAGTGCTATTGTTCAACTTTACAATGAGGTAGAAATGCCTGCCAAGAACATAGAATTATAAGTCTATCAATGCTGCAATAATGTATAATATCTCTCCAATGCTCAACAAGACTTCCTAGACTCAAACCCAACTCAAAGGACAAACTCCTACAATCTAATATGACTGAACATTGACTGAAAATGCACAAACCAGCAACTTGGAACTTCCCTAAAATGTCCACAAAACTCTCTAAACACCCCCCAAAAGATCTGATAATGAATTCAAATGCTTCTAACAATAGTGGTGCCCAAATCCCAATGATTAAACACCCTAAAAAATAACTTGTTTTATTTTGCACAAATCCCAATGCAAGCTCCAGAAGGTACGACTCTCTAAGAGGGGCAATTTCATGCCATAAATCCATCTCTTAATATTAAAATCTGCAAATTACCAAGAAGGGGTGCCTCAAGCAAGGAAACTCTGTTAGCAAATACCTAGAACAAGATAATTTTTATTTCATAACCTATGAGCAAAAACATCAATCAGCTATACTAGACCAGCAACACCAAAAATTGACAGAAATGCAAGAAACTCAACTACAATGTTCTCAATCTTCTCTCAAGGATTAAGAACAACAATAACTCAACTAGTTGCTCTCTTTGAAGCAAGAAGTCAAGCCAAAGCTAGGAGGTATGCATTCCTCAAAGCAACTCACTCACCATTTCGGAAACATAACATTACTG
Organism: Sequoia sempervirens; assembly: GCA_007258455.2. NCBI lineage: Eukaryota > Viridiplantae > Streptophyta > Pinopsida > Cupressales > Cupressaceae > Sequoia > Sequoia sempervirens. Next base: position 25,905 of record VDFB02183643.1, read on the forward strand.
AAGACAAGAGATAACCAAATGAAGAGCAAAGACCTCCTTATATATGCTTTGAAAAGCATCTCCAAAAGTCTCTAGAAGGTGCGCCCAAACCAAGAAGTCAAACCAATTCAAATTTCCAAGTTGACTCACTTCCCTCTCAAAGTGGCGTCCCTCTTCAAGAATAAAATAATTCTTTTAATAAAATAATGCTCCCATCAAAGTTGGCGTCCATTTCCTCAAGCAATAATTTTGGCCTTAGAAATATTTTAATTAGCCTCCTGATGAGGCGTCCACCCTCCAAAACCCCCTTTTTAGAACAACTTAAAGTTATGAAGCTAGGCCAAGGGGTTAAAATGAAAATATAACATTATTTTAATTAAAATAACTTATCTCTCCAAAATATGCACCAAAGAGCCAAAATCAACATTACCCACTGAACTGCCAGAAGAGGAAAGCTTGCTGAGTTGATGCCAACTGGACCACTGCCAAAAATAGAATTTACTAAAAATCGTAAATTCAGAAAGTTGCTCGGATCAAGATGCATTATATACCATTGCGAAGCTCTCTGAAAACCCAGAAAGAATCCACAATCCAAACTCCAAACTTCCAGCAACAACCTCCTAGAAAATAGGAAACCCTAATTTTCGCTTCTGAGTAGCCTACAGGCCTCCGGGATAGGCTAACAGTCAACTGCATTGATCACTGTTGAGAAGGGGACATTACATCTCCTCCCAATGACTTTATTTTCTATACAAATACATATTTAAATATGAGTGGCTCAAGCATATATCCTTGTTATCACCAAAATACAATTTAAGCAACCAAATCACACCAATAATGTATGAACATGTCTATAGAAAATTTCAACAAATTGACTTGCCTATTGCAATACCTCATGTCCTATTATTGGGAAAAGTGGAATAAGGAAAGGAAGAAATTTTGTCAATTGGCACCGCCTTGCTATTCAAGCTAAAAACTCATATTTGATGGGGCCTCAAAAAGGAACCTTGGATGTTTTGGTATGTGTTGTATTATTAGGGATTGCAAAAGTAAGATGATCATGGCCTTTACAACATACATGTCATATGGGACTAAAAATGAGGTGGAGGGTTGGGAGTTGGTAGAAGGATTGAATATTTTGCTTGAATTTTGCATCCCAACTCATTAAAGTTGAAGATGACTCTTAGATTATTATCTCAAAACCAAATAAGATTTCTACCTCAGACTGGAGACCTAATGGAATTGTTGAAATATCAAAATATCTTTACTTAGAGTTTCCAATTGGTTAGCTTCTAGCATGTTATCATGAAGCCAGTAAACCTATGGTCCTCTTGTCAATCATGAGGTCAAACTTGACACTTCTCTTCCATTTCAAGAGTAGATTTGGAAAGCCCCTTGCTATGGCTGATGCTATTGCTATCTTTTACTCTTTTCAAATGTATAGAGGTCAGATAAATTGGAAAGAAAATATTGCTAATGGAAAATTAGAAAGGAGAAAATTCATAGAAAAATAAAGTTGGCAAATCAAGTTGAATGCCTAATCATAATCATACTTGGGTACAACATCATCCTTTTTTTCTAGTAATTCAAGTGAGAGGTAAGGGCCCTCTCCCATTATATTATTTCAAAAAGGAATTTTACATCTTCAATATAGTTGGTTGAATCTCTTGGTTATAGATTACATGTATGAAGTTGTAAGCAATGTTACCCCAAGTTTCCGGGATGGGAACGGCAGGGGACGACGAGACGAGTCCACAAGTTTTTGATTTTTGAGGCCAAATTTAGGGACGGCAGGGGACAGCTATATAAAAATATAGGGAAAATTTTAAAAATATAGGGAAATTTTAAATATTCAATAGATATCATGGATAAGGCATGCATAATATACATTATAGAACATTAACATATAACATTTGTGTTCAAGTTCATATGGTTTATTGGGTATGCATTGATCTTAATGAATAAGTTAGAAGTTATTCAATGGAAAGCTTGATTTTGAACTAAGAAAACAGATACTCTGATGATAATTTTTTTGTTTATCGATAACTGGAACAAGGGAGTGCAACCTTCTAAGAATGATAGTGAGTTGCATTAGGCAAATAATCTGCATAGTTATCATGTTATTGTTTTGCATGATCAGATGTCCCAGGGCCCTCTATGTATCATCTTCATAATAGTGTAAGACCTGCGAGACTTATTTATGAGGCACAGTAGCATTGAGAACAAGCACTGAGTGTTGGGTTATTCACTGGAATTCATCTAGGCACCTCAGTACATAAACCAATATTGAATAATTGTATCAGTTACACTTATCCAAAGTTTCAAGACAATAAGCAGTGGCACCAATTTATTTCATGGGTGGACATAAATAATTAAGTTCACATTCCCTTGCTATGAAAATGTGGTTTTTTTTTTGTTTTGACCATGCTTTGATGCGGGGATTGTTGTGACGTTTTTCACACATCGCCCCATTGCAAATGGGGACCCCCTAATTTTGGTTTTGCTTTTGGTTTGGTGTTGGTTTGTTTTTGTTGTTGTCTCTCTCTCGTTCTGTCTATCTTCCCGGGATGTGCCCGTCTGTGAGCCTAACAAGTGAAATATGGCCAAGTCTGGAAATTAGGGTTTTGTCTTCCTGGTCAGTACAGGGGTCGAATAAAGTGAATAAATTGAAATTTGAGCTTAACATTGTTATCAGTGTGCTTCCAGCAGGTTTCCAGCAAAGTTTCATCGAATTTTGAGGTACTTACTATTTTTAGTAAGTGTGAAATTCAGGGCAATTTGTCAGCTATTTTGAGATTCCGATCATCACACTGCATTCAGAGTATATCAGATTGCTTGCATGCCAAATTTGAGCAAAAACAGACGACTTACTATTTTTAGCAACCGGCTTCGAGTCCGCACCTTTGCATGCGGATATTCATCAGGTTTTGAGACCTTAGCGATGTATAACATGCAAAGCGGGCGACTACTTCGATTGACCTTAGAGGCTATTTTTTAGGGTTGCATGTAGTTTCTTTTGCATGTCGGGTGATTCGATGGGTTTTGAGAGCTTAGCGATGGTGTGACATGCAAACGAAGATTCTCACTCGATAAGGAACTTGCTATTTTTAGCAGTGTGTCCGGCGGCTTCCAGTGGTTCAGAATCCGCGAGACGTCGCTGATTGCCACGGAAAGCGAAGGGAAGCGAGATCATTTGATACGCATACAAAGCAAATTAGGGTTTCCAACTTGAAGCCTAAAAATAGGCATCAAAAGTCAAAATTGCGAAAACCGGTGTAAACCAGCGATCAATCCTTCAGTATCTGTGGTGAAATTTCAAGTCAAACGAGGCACTTACTATTTATAGTAAGTCAAATTGGAAACGTGCTAAAAATATTAAATCTTGCATGCGTCGATCGGCAGTAAGGTCACGTGGTGAGGAGCGTCTCATTAAAATTTCAACTCGATCAGAGCATGGGAGCTATCAGAAACATGAGGTTACTATTTATAGTAAACCACCTTCAGAAACATGCTAAAAACAGCAGGGTGACTAAAAGAGGCAGTGCTGACAGGTTGATAAGGTTATGAGGATGCAGTGTGCGAAATTTCAGGCCCTTCCGAGCTTCAGAAACGCAAATTCAGAGAACTTACTATAAATAGCAGGGCACGTAAGCTGGCGAAGATGATGAAAATTTGTCTAAGTCTAGAGTTTCGTCCAGCAGGCCTGGCAAAATGCGCCCAGTTGATGAAGAGGCATAAAAAATTTCTAAGTGTGAGTTCATCCTTCACACAGGGCAAAATGCGCCCTCAAGCACCAAATGCCAAAATTTTATGACTCAGGTGTCTCATCCTCCTGCCTGGGCAAAATGCGCCCAACTTGAAGAGGAAAGGGTTAAAAAATTTCTAAGTGTGAAATGCTTATCCACTTGCCTAGGCAAAATGCGCCCAAATTGCAAGAGTCAAAGTGGTCAAAGGACTTCATCCTGCACACATAGTGAAATGCGCCCAAGGGAGGTTGAGAGCATGAAAAAAGTTTCTAAGGCAAGAACTCGTCCTCCTCTCACCCCAAAATGCGCCCATGCAAAGTCAAAGGAGTCAACAAGGTTTATCCTTCCCCCATGGCAAAATGCGCCCAAATGGGGCCACATGAGGACAAAAGTTGGAAGTTGAGGAGTCACTTGAGAAAAACGTTGGGAGTTTCATCCTCCATGCATGCTGAAATGCGCCCACATTTGAAGTCAACAAGTCAAAAAGGAAGGCGTTAGAAACTTTCATCCTCCACCCCATGCAATATGCGCCCATCCTCTTCAACATAAGAAATGCGCCCATGTTTAGCAAGAAAGTCAAAGAGTCAAAGGAATTTCATCCTCCTACATGCCTAGAATGCGCCCATCCCCTTCTAAGTGTTGAATGCGCCAAGATGTAAGGTGAGAATGGTGAAACAAAAGAGTTAAGGCGTTGAAAATAAAGGTGGTGAAAATAAGGAGTTACCAAGGCGTTGGAGTTATTCTTTCCAAATGTGCTAAGTACGCCAAGATGGTGGGTGATGGAAAATAAAATATTGCTTGGGCATTGAAGATGCTAAACCTGCAAGGTGGTGAAGTAAAGTGGCTAAGGCGTGGAAGTAGAAATCCTTTTGCAAGTATAAAATGCGCCTAGGGTATTGATGATGGTTGCTAAGGCGTTGGATATTTTATGAAGAATAAAATACAAAGGGATGAATAAAATAAAGTACGTGATGTGTTTTGAAAGAAAATTCTCTGAGAGGGATGAAGTTGGATAAAATTTTCTCCCAGGCAAAGTGAACAAAGTTAGCAAAGTTGAATAAAATTTTCTAAGGGAAAAATTTTCAAAGTGCTAAGTGATTCAAAAATTTTCTAAGGTGCAAGTATTTTCTCCCTTAGAAAAATGCTTAAGTCTGGGGAGGTGGTGGAATTTTTCCTGAAGCGTGAGCAGAGTTGCCAGAGGTAAAGTCGGTGAATGCCAGCTGCACGGGTTGATAAAAATTTTCCAAGTCAGAGCAACAGGATTTTCACAGATGTGAAGAACGGATTTAAATTTCACAGGGAAATAATTTTCTAAGGTTCAAAATCCAAGAAAATTAAATGAACCCGTTCGTTGGGTACCCATGAGTTCGTCGCGTTCTGAAGAAAATTTTCTTCTGGGTATTAAAGATTATCGATGAGGAGTTGATTTTAAAGTCTTCCATGCTTCGCTGCGGCCTTCCGGATGAGGATTTCAAGTGGGCACCAGGTTGACGAATTTCCTAAGAGGGAAACTTGAAAATTTTCTAAGGCAAAATGAAGAAAATGTGTTTTCAAGGTGAAATTCTCCAGACGATGGATTTGAAAGGAGTTGCCTAGGTGGATTTGCCCAGGCTCTTCGTGAGGATAGTTTTCTTGAGCCAGAAATGAATAAAATCAAGGTTGTCAGAACTCCAGCAGGTGAAATGAGTTTCTCAAAGATGATACGCCCTTGAAGAGGATGGATTGAAAAATTGGCTAAGGCATGAAGAATTTGAACGCGAAGTTGGCTAAGGACAAACGATGGGCCCTTGAAGATCAGAACATGAAAATCAGGTAAGTAAGTTGAGCTTAGATTATGAAGTGTTCTAATACCCTTCTCCTTGCTTGTTTTGCAGGAGGGACGTCGAGATCAAGCGTGATGACTTGAAGTGATGAAGCACGATGATATCACAACCTTCGAAGGAAGATAAAGTTACAAGTTTCAATCTCGAAGGAAGAAAAGGTTACAAGAAATTGGCTAAGTGTTAGCTCAAGTGACAAAGATGAAATGTTTTCAAAACTCAAGATGAAGAAAGGATGGAAGCTCGAGCGAAGTCGAAGAATAAAGTCAGGAAGAAGATCAAGAACAGTGTGAACGTGTCCACAAACGGAATCTTCTAGAAGGATGATGGTGGACATTATGGCGCATTTATTACCCCACTCTCCTTTGTGGCGGTTTTTAGGGCAAATCTAGTTTAGGGCTGAGGTGGCACGATTCTGGCCACTCTATTGATTGTAACCCTAGCCGTCTTTTGGGACTTGGCTAGCTATATAAAGGGGGAGTCCCCCTCATTTGTAATTCATTAGAAAGTAGACAGTAGAGAAGATCAGAGTAGAATTAGAGTAGAGGGACAACTTAGAAGTAGCTTAGAAGTAGATTGATAGTGTAGTTGGAGGAGAAGGAAAGTTTTCCTTTGAAAACTTTTGTAAGAGATTGTCGTGTAAAACTTTCATAATAAAAGATCTTTCATTGATGGTGAAATTCGTCTTTGTTATGGATAGCTAGCGAGGTTTCTTCATCCCTTCTACTTCAAGTAGCGTAGAGTAGCATAAATTTCATTTTCATGCAAGTAGATGTTAATTGTGGAATGTGGTGTTTGATCTAAGCAACTTCGTCTATCCATACCACTAGTGTATTTGCTGATGGTGAATGCGCCTTGTGTGGTCAACTGGAATATCATGTACTTAACTTCAATCACAGTTTGAATAATGGTATGCGTCGTTGTGATGGTATCTTTATGTCAAGTGATGGTTTGAACATCTTTAGTCATCTCCCTTGAAGATTGCACCGACTCCGTGGAAGCTGTCCGATGCGAGGCAAAGCGAAGTCCGGTTAGAAGTTTGTTGAAGTTGAGCTCCATATCCCACGCCTTAGAATAGATTTAGAATCTCCTTAACCCTACCCCATTTCATTCAGTACTTTCGGTTAGAATAGGAAACCCGCGCTTCATAGACAAATCTTTCGAGCATTTGAATTCCTCTCTCCACTTCTGAACAATTCCGTAAGTCCCCTTGAAATACCAGCAAATCACATCGAGCCAAACTGAGCCTATTCGCACTAAAGGAACCTTGGAGTTGAACGCACGAACTTTCTTGCAATCTTAGCGTGCGGAATACTTTGATCAAGAGAGAATAAGGAAGCCGTTGGCAACTTTATTCCGTTGGTGCGGTCATGAAAACACATCAACAGATGGTTGACCATCTTGGGGACGGCTAGGGGACTTCTAGAATGACTAATTGTACTGAGGATGGCCAAGGGACTCCTAGAAGTCCCTTGGCCGTCCCCAAGTCCCCTGGCCATCCCTAGGTCCCCTGGTCGTCCCCGTCCCCTGTCCTTTGGCCGTCCCCATCCCCTGTCCTTTGGCTGTCCCCAAGTCTCCTAGCCGTCCCCGGGACTGGTCAGTCGTCACCCATCTAGTCAACAGCGTTCCCCCGTTTCGAGGATGTTTCTTGAAAATTTTGCAAAAAAGGGAACGGTCCCCTACCATCCCCCTGCTGTCCCCCGGTACCTGGGACGTCCCGGGGACAAGGACGGGGCATTTTGGGGGAGGGACGCGTCCTCGGGTTTCTTTGGTTGTAAGGCAATGACACACCCATGACAACTGAAATTACAAACCTCTTTCCTTATCAACCAACATCAAAAAGGCCAATTGACACATTAACTGATCTCAATACAAAATGGCCAATCCATCAGCTTCTCTAAGCCCCATATCATTTGGCATAACCCATGTAAATATTATCTATATAGATTCATACACTCCTTTACTTTTGCAAAGTCATACTTAACTCATGATTTGAGATATCCAAGTGAAATGTGATGTGACAATTATGATGTCTAGTCTTGAAATAGCCTCCTTCATTGCTATCTCGAATGCTCTGCTTGTGTGATGAGTACATGCCCATAGGGATATATAATAGATAATGATGATAGAAAACGATTTGACACCATCATTATCTTTTTATAACTCCTCTAGTCTCACCCACTTCTTTCTACCCCCACTTATGACTATTTCCTTAACTCCATTGATTCCTGTAAGGAAGCTAAGGTAGCAGAGCAACTTCCTACACTAATCTTGAGAGGAGGATAATGCAAAACTTTACATAGCTTTACAATAGTTACAAAAACTTAAACAGGAATAAACATAAATAGCATGCATACCACAACACATTAATTTACATGGGGAAAACCATTTTGGGAGAAAAACCCTACACTCCAAAGGCTGTCTAATATATTACTCAGAAATCATGAAGATTATAATATACTTGTAGAGCAAGCTTCTCACAAGAGTATCACCAACCAGAGATCTAGAGGCAACACAATCACTATTAGACTCTTAGAATACACACAATACATAGTTGTAATACACTGTCCTCATAAAATAGAGTTGCCTTCTAGGGAAAGTCAAGCCAACAAAATATCTACCATCAGATCTGAGACCTAATGATGAATGCTCCAGATTTACAATAATAAAATATAAATAGAATGTGGCTTTCGGCGGTAGGGGGATGAGTCCCCCGGACTCTGCAGGGGGGGGGGGTATACCTCCCTTGCACAACCTTACGCTTACCCATCAACATTAAACTTTTTGTAATTGGAAGGTTGAGACACATTTTCCCAACAAATCTCCCACTTGTTGAACACCTTGCAAGAGCAACAAGAGGGAGTATAAACATCATCTCTTAATTGCTAGGGGCTGAAAGGCCCATAGACTCCGAACACCATCTGAACTTCTCTATGCCCACATGCTTAGTTAAAGAATCAACATTCACCAAAGTTTCTACCTTAACCAACTTCACCTTGCCATCTTTGACCATATCTCTAACAAAATGATATTGTACATCAATGTGCTTGGTCTTGACATGAAATGTCGGGTTCTTAGCTTGGAAAATCACACTCTAACAGTCACAATAAATTTTCAGTGCACCTTGTTTTATTCCTATATCTGAACACAATCTCTTAAGCCAAATGGCTTCTTTACAAGCATGAGTAGATGCCATATACTCATCTTCAGTTGTGAACAAAGCAACCAAAGCCTGTTGCTTACTCCATCCAACTAATTGCACCAACAAATAAAGTAAACACATAAGCACTGGTGGATCGTCTGCTATCAACATCACTTGCCTAGTCAGAATCCACATAACCATGAATATCAAGGGAAATCTTGTCTTCAATAAAATTACTATGATAACACAAGGAATACTCTGAGGTACCATGCACATAGACATAGCTTTCTATTCACTCTCTCTTCTAATTTCCATCCCAAGAATGTGTCTAGCTACACCAAGATCTTTCATTTCAAATTTAGCTGCAAGTTGAGATTTCAATTCTGAAATCATACCTTTCCCTTTACCAATAAATAACATATCATCAACATATAATGCAATAAATAGGAAATGATCACCATTAGTTTTATAATAAACACAATGATATGATTTAAAATGCTCAAATCCCAAACTCAACACATGTATCGATTTTTTGGTACGACATTCTAGTACTCTGTTTTAGGCCATAGAAAGATTTCTTCAATTTGCAAACCAAATTACTTTTACCTTTCACCACTTAGTGCTCTAGTTTTATCATATAAATATCCTCCTCTGTCACCATGAAGGAAAGCAATTTTTACATCCATTTGCTCAACCTCTAAATTGTAAGCATCAACAATAAAAAGTAAAAATCTAATGGATGCAGGAGAAAATATCTTACCATAATCAACTCCTTCAACTTGAGAGTAACCTTTTGCAACAAACCTTGCTTTGTACTTCTCAATAGCTCCATTTGAACCAATCTTTTTCTTGAACACCCATTTGCAACCAAAAGGTTTTTGTGCTTCAGACAATAGTACAAGATCCCATGTATCATTCTTTTTCAAAATTGTCATTTCTTCATCCATAGCAATCTTCGAGGATTCTGCATCATTCATACCTAATGCCTCTTCTAAAAATTTGGGTTCATCCATGTTAGTATTAAAAAAAATTTTACATCTACCATCAAATGAATACCTTTCAGGTGGTTGTCTATGCCTTGTAGACCTACAAACAAGTTGGGTTGGCGGATCCTTCTCTTTTGAAGATTTAGAGCTAGATAAGCTCTCCTCAACTTCTTGTCTATCTAGAGGCTTGATTCAACTTTCTCAAGTGTAGAAGGAAATTGAATCACATCTTCTTGTTTACTTTGTTTTGTTTATAATGTAACAGAAGAAGGCTTAGTTTCTCTAAAAATAACACTTCTACTATATATTACCTTTTGTGCAACAGGGTCCCAAAGTTTATATCCTTTCACACCATAAATGTATCTGTTGATGGTGATTTTGGCACCACAACAATGCAAGCAAAATATTGCTACCCTGCTTCTCCTGAAAGAGAAAGGCAACGCATGGATGCCTTAGCTCCCAAGGTCTTGGTAGTTGGGTCTCAACTGTGCTGATGTTGCTCAGTGGCCAATGCAACAGTAATATTCAAGGGGCCTGCTGGTGTTGAGCTTCTGGACTGTTCTTAGATCAAGCATGAAAATAAAACCTACTTTAATAGGGGTTTTAAACAAACAAGAAAAGATAGATCAGGGTTTTGGAACAGAAAAGAATGATACTTCATCCAAATTAACTAGACCTGACACCTTCCAAGGAATTCCTAACTAAAACTGCAGAACAAACTTAACTTGTGACTAACACACAGTTTCATTCATTCACAGTGCTGATTTCAACAGCAGATTGCAAGTTACCATTTAAACAAAACATAAAATTAAACTCATTCCTTGAAAGCTTCTCAAATCAAATGATCAACTCAAGACAAACACCATTATGAAACACAACATGAAGTAGATTAAGATCTGGTTGCTTCTACTGTTGGTGAAACAGACAAGCAACATTTACAAAGCTGGCACAATCACCAGTGTATAGAGAATCTGTGACTCCAAATTGTTTTCATTTACACTAAGGAAACTAAAAGGTACATTAGTCTATGCTAAATCTGAATCTAAATCCTAACCAAGAAGATAGAAGAAACTCCTATTACAAAGAATCAGGAGGCAACTTCTATCATCTCTATTCCTATTTTTTAACCTAGAGGTTCTCGAACCCCCTCTTCTTACAAAGAGGCAAGAATGCCATATATACACCCCCTCCCAAGAAGAATGTCGGCCCCTGTTTCTAGGGTTTACAAAATATCGGTGGTGTCAGAGGGTCGGCGTCCAGATCTCTTTGAGGAAAGTTGGTCCTGCAATAAATCTGAATCCTTGTTGTCTTATGTCGGTGAAGATTGTTTCCTGGAAAGATCCGTAGATCTTTTGCATCTACCGCACTTATTTTTGGCCTCCGTGTCCATTTTCGAACTCCAGCGGTGCTGCTTTGAGTGCCCTTAAATATCGCCATTAATGCCGAGCTACCCCCGTTAGGAAACACCAGCTGGTGTTATGACTCACGGCTTTTTCTTCTTCCTTCGACGCTTTTCCCGCTCTAGGTCCGTTCTTCTGCAAGTTGTCGATGTAGCCTAGGATAGTCGGTGAGATGTTTCGGCGAGCCACAGAGGTAATACTGATCTTGCAACCATCGGCAAGACTGTGTCCTTTCGGCGAGACCACAGAACGAAGTCTTTCTCTTGGCGAACTCTACTTTCTTTCGGTGGGGCCCCCTCTTTGTTGTCGGCATGACTTCCCGTGGTCGGGGAGATCTCACGGCGAAGTTACTCTGTTCTGGCGAAAGCCCATTCCCCTTCGGGGAGACTCTACTTAGTCGGCGAGACCCCCCACTGAGCTTCAAAACTCTCGCCGAAATCCTTGAGACATACGATTACACACAGAACATGATCCTGCAAAACAAGGTCTTCGTTAGTCCTCTAAATCACAAAAATATCTCGCTCAAACTTACCCATAACACTTCTTATTTTACTATACTTCGTAAGGAGAGACTTACTTCCGGCGGAGGCGGAACCAAATCCGAACGGGAACAATACTTACCTTTAAAACCGGCGGGGGCGGATCCAAAACGGAAACCGGAATCGGGACCGGGGTCGGGGTGGGGATGAGCCAGGGAAATAATCAACATTTCCAAGTTCATACCTCGAACCGACTCCGCTTCCGCGAAGAAACCTAAAACGCAAAGGACGGCAACAAAACACCGGCGGAGCCGGAGCGAAACGACGAACCAGGCGGAACCGGGGTTGGGAACCAAATCCGAACCAGAAACTTCTCCAAGTTTCGGGTTCGGATTTCATTCCGAACCCGCCTCCGACGTCACCCGAAAAGAGGAAAAAAGGAACAGAAAGAAAGAGAAAAGGGGAAGGAAAACCCCACGACCAAAACAGAGGAAACCAAAAGCAAAGGAACCAAAGACGCGGAACCGGGATCGGACCAAATCGAGACCAGGAACTTTGAGAAAGTTTCAGGTTCGGCCCAGTTCCGGTTCCGGAAAGTCCTCACGCTCCCATCACAGGTGAAAGTTAAAAAAGGACAAGAAAAGGCGGGATTGGACCCGGACGGACCCGAACGAGGAACTTTGAGAAAGTTCAACATTAAGTCAGTCTCGGACCCGACTCTCAAGAACAAAGGAAGAAGATAAAGAAGATCGGAACCAAAACCGGGGATGAAACAAAACCAAAACAAAGGAATTTCCAAGTCCGGTATTGGTCCTAGTTTCGCCTCCGGAACTTTGAAAGGAAAACGCCTAAGGAAGAAAACCAAAGGCCAACGAGAAAAAAGACAAAAAGGGGGACCCATTTTGATCCAGATCAAAGTGGGGTGGTTATGCAAGGCATAACAAATGGCAACTTGGCTGGGAAAATGGTTTAACCATTTTCGTGGATCTGAAGGATTCAGCTACCCAGAACTCCTGGTTCATGAATATCACAACTCCAGTTGGGTCAGTTATAACAACCAAGGTAGAGCTAGAATCTCAAATGTAAGTCAATCAAAAGGCTACCCTTGAATCAATGTCTGTGTTTAATTGTGCATCACCTTTCATAAAGTTTCTTCATCTTTTGAATAACAATGTGCAAGATTTAAACTACATGAGTTGACCCCCTTAGCTATTGTGCAATGATATCCTAGGCATTGCTCCACTGCCAGTCAAGCATCCATAGCCCCGGCGGAGATACCTCTAGTTTCCTCACAGCATTTCTCTACTGCTAGCCAGGTGTCCATAACCCCGGTAGAGATACTGGAATCACCCATTCATATTGAATCCTCTTTTTCCTTTTGATAATTCTTTTCTCTTTTCTCTTTTTTTATTTTTTTTAGAGTTTCAAATATTTCACTTAGTTCTTTTTCAATATGTCAGATGTTTAACATCTGATCTGGGTTGAAAACTACCATGGACCTCATAACAACACTTAGGAATCAGATTTTTCACTCAAATCTTGCAACACCATAATCCTAAGACAGATATACCATTATAAGAGGGGATGATTTTAATGATTTGTGACAGATTCAGGGGAGTTGATGAAGGATTTCCTACTTGGAACCTTGCTTTCAAAACTTTCCACAACTTTTATTGACAACAAGCATGAAACAACAAATTGAGGACAAAATCATCCAGTCAGAAGACTTGAAAATATCTAAACCACTTCTCTCCTAACAACCAAAGTAAGCTTCGGATAATGACCCATCATTTCGAGATGGAAAGAAACAGATCAACCCCAAAGAACAAGCAAAAAAAAATTGAAACAAAGAACAAAAGAAATGAAAGGAAAGAAAAGGAAGAACAAACAAACAACAAATTATTTACAAACAGAAAAACAAACTATCTACAAACAAAAACAAAAAGACAGGAAAAGGAAAAAAACAGAACAAAAGAAAACTAACACTAACCTATCCTAATCCTAATCTAACTCCAAAGATGAGCTTTATAAACACAAAACTATAAAAATTTATACATTAACTTGACTTATTTTTTATTATGTGCAACAATCTTAACTTACTAGGCACAGTTCTAAACCTAGAAAATTTATCTTTATAGTCAGAGATATGAAGTTTATAGGCAGTAGGTTCATTCTGAGGGCATAAAGCTTGAAATATTATCAACTGTGGGTTCTCAGTTTTTCATGATTTACCCACAAACATTTTTTACTATCCCCAACGTCATAATCAAACTGGAAATTATTAAAACACGGGGGATAATGAAAGGACACCACCTGATTCAAAAGATTTTTGGTTACCAATGCAGGCTTGTGTCGTATGATCTCATCTTCATGAGGTCTTAGTTCATGGAACACCACTAGATCAAGGTTCATCTTGCAATCAGGGTATTCACTCACCAACATCTCTGTATTCATCTCAGGCACAGAGTCAAAAAAATTATGAATTTCTTGAGATGAATCCTTCCTTTCAACATTCTCCTGAAACATGTCACCCCCAAAGGTTTGGGAATCTGCCTCCGGCTTATCACCATTAGTACCAGGGATATTGTCACACGGTGAACCAGGATTTCCTTTGAATTCACTTGAATGCACAGAGTCAGAGCCAAGAAAACATTTTCTCAATTCAAATTCATGCACATCATCAACAAGAACATGCCACTTAGCATCAAATTGATCAGTGTTAAGAACAAATTGATTAGTGGATACTAAGCAAGGACCTTCTTCCAACAACACATTTGATCATTCAGAATCAAAATCAAGAAAATACTCCCTTGTCTCATTCTCTTCATTATGTTGAAGAGATTCAACTACTAAGATAACCTCTTGGTTGCTTTCTTGGCATTTCCCTGCTTTATCCAAATGTACTCCGTCATGAACTTTCTCAGGGAACACTTCACTCATATGTACGTCTTCTTGAATTTCTTCCCTTAAGATTTCATTTGGGCATTTGAGTCCTTGTTTCTGACCACCAGATTCATTGGCAATCTCCTCTTGAAGTGTGTTGTCTGTTTCAATCCGTCCACTACTTAGATCAGCAGAGTCATCCTCTTGCATTAACCCATCAAACTTTGTTTCTTCCTCATTCCCCATCATGGAAGAATCTATGGATGCATTGATGAATCCACTCTCCACTTCTATCAAGTCCACACTAGATAGAGGAGTTTCATAAATTGTTGAATCCATCTCAATGCAAAGATCTAGGTTATCAAAAGATCGAGAAGAATTAAATCTCCTCACACAGTCACTCTCATCATTTTGGATAGACTGATCACCATTTTCATGTGTGCTAACTGTTTCATCTTCCAACTCGATGGGATACATACTCCAAGGATCCTCCATAAGTATTCCTTCAATAGAGATCAACTACTTGAAATACAATTCCATCCTTCCCAGGAAGACATGGCAATCCATCTGAGAGTGTTGTTTTGTTCGATGTATCCTACATCCACTTGGCCCAACAAGTTCTGACAGTTGCAGATCTCCCAACTCTTCTAACTTCTCCCTTATTCGATTTTGCATACGAGGGATATCGATCCAGCATGAACCATGTCCCTTTGTCCATCCTTCATCACTCTAATTCTCATCTTGATCAAAAGAGTTTACCTCATCCCCTTCAAAGCCATCGTTAGTACTAGCGTTCTCAACAAAGCTAGATTCTATCTTAAGATTTCCATTATGCTCTAAATTTACATCCATTTCATGCTTTTCACCAAACAAGTCATCAAAGTTGTATTCAGGAAAATCAAATGTTTCATCTAGAACTTCATTGTGATGTAATGGACTATGCTTTGGAAGATGACTGAAAAGAGATGACATGGTCACAACTTCATTGACTAGTGGAGTACTCAACTCTGTGATTGGATTTGGAAGGGATGAATTCTCCCAATGGTCCTGTGTGCAATTGACCTGATGTGGGGTGTTGGAAAATGTGGTGCTTGGACCATTAAGAAGGTGGTAGTTGCTTGGTGAGAATGATTGCACCTAGGCAAGGACGGTGTGTGGAGTGGGATAAGGTTGCAAATGATGGCAATTTGTAAGCACAAGAGGATTATAACCCTATGTTTGGTTATCTAAATTTCTAGAGTCACCTCCAAATTGTGCTAATAAGAGAGCCATTTTAAATGCATCATACAAAGATGTAGCCTTACCACAACCTCTGACTTTGGTTGCAAATGAAAAATTTAAACCCCAATAGTAATGTTCTATCAGTATAAGATTATCAACAACCAAATCCAAAGATTGAACCCTTTGATACATGAACAAAAATATGTGATTAAATTGATGAATTTTCTCTAATGGTATCCTTTTTGTAGTTGCAAATTCATGTAATGGGTGTAGAGTATGAGGATCGAACTGATCTAAAAATAAGATTTCTAGTTCCATCCATGAATAAATATATTCTAGTGGAAGATTATCATACCATTGCCTGGTTGTACCTTGAAGTGTTTTGATGAAAATTGACAGATGATATCATCATGCTGAACCTGGAGAAAAAAGTACACGCTGCAAGTTCCAACATGTTCAGAAGCATTTTTCCCACTATTAGGGAAAAATAAAGGAAGCCTATCATACAGATGACCAGGGATTTCATGGACAAATCCTGGTATATACAAAGGGCTACCCATTAGAGCTGGGTTTTCCAAGACCTAACTCAATCCAACTCACAATGATCCAAAATTTGCTTGAGGGCCCTCCTTCTAGCGCCAATTCCTGTTGATGGTGATTTTGGCACCACAACAATGCAAGCAGAATATTGCTACATTTGATGTATTTTTTATGACCCCGCGCAAGCAGTGAGAGCAGAGAATATTTAGATACTCTTGTTCTCTCTTGATCAAAGTATTCCATGCGCTAAGATTGCGAGAAAGTTCGCATGTTCAACTCCAAGGTTCCTTAAGTGCGAATAGACCCAGTTTGGTTGATGTGTATTGCTGTGTTCTTACGAGGGGACTTACGTAATTGTTCGGATCTCTTGTAGTCAGCAGCTATGTATGATTTGAAGGGGATTCTTATGTGTATGATTTGGCAATGTGGTTCTTTTTCCTAAAACTAATCAGAAATATGCTGAAAGTAAAGGGGTATAGAGCCTAAGAAATTTATATTCTATTCTAAATGCAGGATGTGTGGGGCTTCGTTTCAATAGACTTCAACCGGATTTCACCTAGCCTCCGTCGGACAGCCTCAGCAAAATTGGTGCAATCTTTAAGGGAAATAGCAAAGGATGTTCAAATCATGACTTAACATGCATACACCATCACAACGACGCATATAAGCATATAAATCACAACCGAAGTTAAACTCAATGTAATGTCCAGTTGACCACACAAGGCGAACTTATCATCAACAAGCCGCTAGTGGTATGGAATAAAGCGAAGCTATCTCAATAAAACACCACACACCAAAGTAAGCTACTTGCATGAAATTAAGCTACTTGGATACGAAGGAAGAAGAAACCTTTGCTAGCATTTCATGACAAGGCAATTCCATCATCAATGAAAAGATCTATTATCATAAAAATGTGTTACACAACAATCTCCTCAAAAGTTTTCAAAGGGAAAACTTTCTTTCTTCTCCAAATTATGCAAAATGCTCTACAATGCTACACTATCTAGCTCTAATGCTAATGCTCTCTCAATGTCTACTATTCCAATGTCTAATCTAATTCTAATGGATTACAAATGAGGGGGACTCCCCCTTTTATAGCTAGCCAAGTCCCAAAGGACGGCTAGGGTTACAATCAATAGAGTGGCCAGAATCGTGCCACCTCAGCCCTAACCCTAAAAACTGCCAGAATAGGGAGTGGTACATTAAATGAATCGAAGATTCCCACTCACTCCCAAAAATAGCAAATGCAATAAATGCTCCATACTCAGTCTTCTAGAAGATCCTCGTCCAGTAGTGTGTTCCCATTAGCCTTCTCTCTGACTGCCAACTCAACAAATCTGCCAAGTACGGCCTCAACCTCCTGAGCTGAAATCGGTGGAACACAATCCAACTGAAACTCTAACACCGTGACTGAGTGCTCGTGCCTTGTACAAGATTTTCTCCAAGCAGCTAATGAGTCCTGCGTGTTCTGGATCAAAGTGGAGAATGTAGCGGTATTCTCAAAGTCATCCTGTACAAAGGTCTTAACATCTGCGAAGAAGGGAACCAGCAAACCCCTCAAATTATCAAAACTTATTTCATCTGGATTCAGCCGCCTAGCAAATATGGCCTCAAAGGTGTTCTGAACTCCATCTATGATGTTGGCCATAGCCCTGTGAACCTTGGCTGAATCTGCCTGTGCCGCATCGAAGAAGCCACGCCCTGTGATAGCTGAAGAATACC